>JAQIXJ010003039.1:0-13883 GCA_034700185.1 Phthiracarus laevigatus
TTATAGCATTTATCATTAAAAATAGCATTTAATAGCATTTATAAATGGAGCTAAAACGACTCCAAACTATGTAATTCCAAATATGCTTATAATTTATGAAATAAAAAAGTAGCAAATGCTTTCTTTTTGACTATCTATTAATTAGTAAACAATTTTTTTAGTTTTTTTATAATCATGCAATTTTTTTTGTCTAAAAATCTAGATTAATTACATTATCAAAATAGATTAATTAAATTACATATTTTCAATTATTTCTCATATACTTTATTAATTTTCTATTTTATTTCTCAGTACTAGAACTTTAAAATGTTCTCAAAATTAAACAAATGAGTATACATATGAACTTTATTAATTTATACTATATTCTGGTGAATATATTTAACTATGCGACGTCAGTGTTGCCCTTTATTTAGGATAAAAGTTCAAATAGAAGTGGACTTCTAAATGGGTTCCCGTTTTTATTTTATAGGTGTCGACATGTATTAATTGTAAATAACAGGCCTTTATCGGGATTTTAATAATTCAGTAATGTCAATCTATTCTCGGCATTTTAATAATTTATTTGTGTCGACCTCTATTTGGAACACTAATAAATCAGTGGAAAAGGGTAGTTCGAGGTGAGTCAAGTTTGAGGTGGTTTGAGTTCGATTATAGGTTTAGTTGGGTAGAATCCGATTCTAGTCTATGAAAACCAGAACCTGATGTCTGCCGCCGAAGGCATGTTTCTCGTATAAATAAATATATATACTAAAAAACTTAATAACTTATCTTGTTCTCTATATTTTGATTTTATTTAACAATCACGAAGTAAACCTGGTAAAATATCGGAGCGGGACAGGACAGTATGGTTATTAACAAAATCTTTTCGGGATTTATCTGGACGGAATTGTCCCATGTAAATACCGGGAAAGGACGGAATTGTAAAATTCGTTGACTTACTATTGAAATTCCCACTTTTTTTAGCTCATTTTTTCAAAATAAGCGAGCTTATGCTTTTGACACTGTCCGTCCGTCCATCCGTCCGTTTGTGTCCGCATTAGCTCGACCACTGAAAATTGCACGTATTTTGTTTTTAGTTGATAATTAAATTTAGATTAATTTAACTATAATAAAGTGAGCTCTTTATGAATGTGTTGTTTTTGTTTTGTGTTGACATCGATTAATTTTAAATTTTTTCAAATAAATGCAACCAATCAATGAAATGATTTATATTTTTATCTCATGTAGAAGTAATGAGTTTTTATCAACAAAAATTAGATAAAATATTTTATTCGATCAGCTAACAGCTTTATATTGATAAAAATATAATCGCTTCGGGATAGGACGGTACGGGACTAAATATTTGCTTAAAAAGGACGGGACAGATGTTTGCAATGTTTTCAACGTCTTTTATGAAGAAAAGTATGAATGAGTTGTATAGATCTAGCAAAATATATAGGGAATAAATAGGGTTATGAAAATTGTTAATTAATGATTGGATAAACCACTCTAAAAAGGTAACTATTCTAAAGTTGTTTTATAACTTTAATAATTCAAAAATTTTTAATTTCAATCAACGATGTTTTAATTGTGGTCTTATTTTCCCGTATTTCACTGGAAAAATATTTGAAAAAAATTTTCGAAACATTTTAAGCCACAAAGCTCAAAATATTGTCGTTTAGATTCGTTAAGTTTTTGATGGACCTACACTTTTTTTAAATTTTTGGAGTTATATCAATAATTTTTTTCTAACGACTTTTTAAAGATTTGATCAATTTTTTCTAACTATTAATAAACGATTTTGCTCGGTTTTTTTTCTAACGAATTTAATAACGCTAGCAATAAATAATTTTTTATTATAATTTAAGTGGGAAAAATAAATTCTAAATATTATTAGCAAAAGTAATATTTTTAAAGTAATTTTATACAGTTTTTCAATTTTTCTGTGTTTTCTCAAACATGTGTTAAAAGTGCATAAGAGATATTAACGATATTAAGTTACATGTTTGAACTGATAATGCGCTAAAAAATATTTGTTGATAAACCACAGAAACGCTGATTTATATTCATTGACTATTTGAAAACGTAATCTAAAACTACAATTATTTCTAGTTTATAGAAGTTAAAACATATACACTTTTTATGTATTAATCTGATATGCTATGAGTTTTTTGTGCAAAAAGTGCAAATTTAACCGTATTTTTCAATGTCAGTTATTTTTTCGCCTTTTGTTATAAACTAATGGTTCGTTAATTTTTAATAAGCAATTATTTGATAGTTGAAACTACGAAATTGAATGCGCGTAATAAGTAATAATATTTCTCGCATTAAATGTTTATTATTAAAATGTACTGAAATGTAATTTAATGTATTGTGCAAAAAAATACCACATGCCTATCGTGTCAATATTGAACAGCGAGAGCTATTTTCTTTTGTTTGTGTGTTTGTGTTTGTGCGGTTGAAAATATTGATTTAGCAAATTAGAAAACTTCTTAGTGATCGGAGATTTTATTTTTTAAATATATTTATATATTACATTAATTTTTGAACATTTAACTTTTAGTATATTACAATAAATGTAATAATCGTTTTTTTTTGTGACGTGTTTTACTGCCAAACTATATAATCATACTATTAAATTACAGTCATTGTTTTTATCTGTAAGCGCTATAAAAAAGCTAATAAAGTGTCGCAGGTTATGCTGCAAAAAATTATCATTACGGCTATAACTAATTATATGGTATCATATTGGAAAAATATTTTTCTTTTTCTCTGCCAACCATTATAACAAATATAGTAAAAAAACACTAAAAGTTTTGCGTATGTATTAGAAGAAACAAAAAAACGTTAACAATAACGTAATTCAATAGGTTAGGTTCGTGACTATAAATAAAATCTCGAAAGTAAATAAAGGGCAGAAGAATATCTGGAAAATATGGTTAATAACAAGCAGGAGTTTGATTTTGAATCGTCGGAAATAAAAAAGTATCAATTATTTTTGTTATTAAAATGTCTAGTTGTTTTACTAATGTTTAATTTTTTAATTGCCCGAACAGAGACCGATACACGATAAAGTTAGCATTATTGGCAGTGGTAGTGTGTGTGGTAATAGGATGCGTGGCGATTGGACTATATTACGGACTTAAAAGCGATTGCAATCCGACAGAACTGGTGTGTTACGCGTGTTCGGAGGACCAATCGAATACCTATTTGGGTTATTTTTGTTCTCAATCCAAGTTTTGCCAATTCAATCACTACGCTGTGAGCACCGATTCTGAGCCATGTGCCGCTATTGGAAAGTAAGCAAATGTTTTAACTATGGTCAACGATTTTTTTCGTTCAATTGTTTTATAATCTACTTCGTAATAGCATAAAGATTTTGCTCGTTTTTTTACAAAATGCGAAAAATAAATTCAATGCTTGAAACATTTTTATCTAATCAGTCGTTTTATATAATTTACTGTAAAACGTAATGGGGAACCGCGCTAAATTCAAAAGATGTATTTTACGCACTGACGTAGTAAATAATCCCACATTTAACCAGATAACTTGAATATAAGTAGATGTTTAGTCAATATTTAATATTCGATTCCTAATTAAAGTTCTGTGGATTAATTGGCTTTCAGACACAGCAGACAAGAGTACAATCAAGAAGTAAACATAAATTTTAATTCAAAAATAATCTGAAGTGGATTTTATTAATCCCACTGAAAGATATTATAAAAACAAAAAAATTCTTTAAACTAATGGTTAAATTCACGCAATTCATATTCAAAAAATTTTTCTCTTGCATTCGACAGGGACATTTTATCATCTGGTGGTAACGCTGTGGACGCGATAATTGCTGTATTAATTTGTATGGGCGTAACGATACCCGAATCGCTTGGTTTAGGTGGCGGATCCTTTATAACCATATATAATGGTAAAACTCAATCAAAAATCAAAAAATTAAAGATTTAAGTCAAACATAAAAAAAAACATTATTAAAACTTTTATCGAACACTATTAGCAACCGAAAAAGAGGCATACACTATCGACGCGAGAGAATGGGCACCGATTAATGCCACGAAAGACATGTATAACATTACCAGTTTTAACTACTCGCTCACCGGTCCACTAGCTATCGCAATACCGGGCGAATTAGCCGGTTATTGGTATGCGTATAATAATCACGGCAGCGGTAATATTGCGTGGAAACGGCTGTTTGCCGATAGTATAAGTTTGGCCACGAATGGGTTCAAAGTTGGCGAACATCTTGAAAATTCGTTGAGCCAAAATGAAAGATATATTCGTCAGATCGAGGGTTTGAGAAATGTTTTCATTAATCCACAAACCAATCGAACGTTTCGACGGAATGAGATATTAGTCCAGAAACAATTGGGCGAAACTTTGGCGCTATTGGCGAACGAGAACGACCCGAAAACCTATTTTTATGAAGTGTTGGCGCGCGATATTGTCGATGATATTAACGCTGCCAACTGGACTAATATAACGCCAATAATAACGTACGAAGACTTCGCGTCGTATTCTATACGAGTCAATAAATCAGTGAAAAACGATAACCTAAGAGGCAATTTAACGCTATATACGTTCCCACTTCCAGGTTAACAGTAAAACAGTTGGAGAAACAAAATATTCATATATAAAGACGATGATTATTTCTCTTCTATTACGCAGGAAGTGGTAATTTATTATCGTTTATTCTGGAGGTTATGCAAAAATACGACGATCTCTACCCAAATGCTGGCTTATCATTAAATAGTTCGGTACTGTTTTATCATCGATTGATTGAGACATTTAAGTTCGCATTCTCGAGAAGACTGCATTTGGGTGACGACGCGTTCGACAACACCGCGGATGTGATCAAAAACCTCACATCCGAAGCATTCGCGAACCAAGTGTATGAACGTATAAACGATAGCACAACATATCCCAGTAACTCGTCGTACTATAATGCAGAGGTGAACCAAACATAACAAAACTGTTATAATTAATACAAACGTCGTAAATATGAATATGGTATTCATCGGTATTCATAGGTATTCATGAGAATGGATAGCGGAACAGCGCACGTGTCTATCGTGGATAAGTATGGAAACGCAGCTGCGGTCACGTCTACTATTAACTCATAGTGAGTCTCTCATACTTAGTAAGTAATTTAAAATTTCAGATTAATAACACTAAACATTTGCCATTCTTTTTCCAATTATTCCAACTTATAATAGTTTAGGCAGTAAAGTGATTTCACCGAAAACAGGTATACTATTGAATAACGAAATGGACGATTTTAATACCGGTCAGAGCGAGAATCAGTTCGGTCTTCCGCCGTCTGATGCCAACGAAATTCAACCGCGAAAGCGTCCGCTATCATCCATGTGTCCATCAATTTTTGTGGATAATACCGGTAATTGTGGGAAAATCAAAATCGAAAAACTATATAAAACTATTATAAAAATCTAATAGGAGTAAGATTAGTGATCGGTGGAAGTGGTGGATCAAAGATCACCACAGCTGTTGCTTACGTTGCGATCAGGCATTTATGGATGAATGAAGACATTAAGACAGCGATCGATGCGCCGAGAATACATCATCAACTTTTTCCCGATAAAGTAGATTATGAATCAAACTTTCCACCCAATCTTGTTGAAGGTCTCGTCGGTAAAGGACACGATATGGAAATGTTGTCGACGACAGATCGTGGAGCTGTTATTATGGCAGTCAGCGGTAAAAATGGGAAATTGTATGCAAACTCCGATTATCGAAAGGGTGGAACTATTGATGGAAATTGATTACCAATTCATTGTTATTATTGACTTATTGTTATGTATTTATTGTCATGTTTTAACAATGAATAATTGAATAATGCATCTAAACTTTTATTAAAATTTCGCGTCAAAATAACGTTTTCTGACAAAGAATTAATGTTTTAAGTAATGAAACTTTTTACGATTAATTTTATTGGCTGTACATCGTTGCTATATTTCTTAAATTTAATTTTTGCTATATTCCACAATATGGTAATTAGATATACCGTATACTTTATTTTCGACGCATACGCTTATACATTTTTACTAAGGTTGTGACATATAAGTATAAATTTAATTCATTTTAAGCAACCCCAAAGAAAGAAATCTGTACTTGTTTCAGGACGTTTTTGTATTTATTAATATGAGTTTCAAAATTATCAGAAAATATAGCTGAACTCATTTAACAGGTGAAATTCTTAATCCCATGAACTAGTTTAAGTTCACAATCCTAACCCTATTATAAGCGTATGCGTCGAAAATAAAGTATACGGTATATCGTATTTGAATCGATTACGGCAAACATATTGTACACGTTAATATTATTGCCTCCAAATTAACAAATAATTATATTTCTGTCCATTAAATTAACTGTAAGTATATATAATTTTGAGTGCATATTATCTTAACGTTCGGTCACGAACAATATGCGTTACTTTATTTTATTTAATAATAGAATTGCATGCTATTTTGTTGGTCGAACGTAAATTTATTAATCGCGTGCTTACATGTGTACATAGCTAGGGAACGGATTTTCCGGGACTAAAAACTTGTAAAACCGGGGTGGAAACGGGAACAAAAGCACCAAAAGCGGGAATAGGATCCGGGAATTAAAATATGTTTTTTATTGTTAAAAATTAAAAAATTACAGAATAATGAATTTGATATTATCCTTCTAATTTAGATAAAACTAAAATCCCCAAACTTAAATGTGCATCAAGCGTAAAAAACAATATTTAAACTTTTCGCGAACTTAATGTTTAATAAACTAAAGATATTTCTAAACTAAGCATTCATAGTTTTAACTTTTGAAACTATTTTCTTAAAACTATAACAATTTATGCCCTCATTTCATACTTTTCTTTATTAACTTTAAAAATGTTTACACAGACAGCATTGCTGTACTCCACTGTGGATCATTATAAATATAAAATTTAAAATTAACAATCAAACATTAAAATATGTTTTGTAGCTTGTTTTTGAAACTATTGATGCCTTTGCTTTTCATCAATTTTGATTGCTTTTATAAGACTATTGTTATATTAATTAAAACATTGTTGCTAAATATAGAAAAAACGGAAATTTTTTATAATTTAGTGTATTCGGGATTGTTAAATTAGTTTGTTTAAACCGAGACAAACCGGGAAAAAAAGCAACTTTTAATTATATTTAATAGAAGAAGAGTTAATTGTACCATTATTGAAAACAGGCAATATTGAACTTTTCAGTGCCTGTTTTCAA
The DNA here is from genome assembly GCA_034700185.1 of Phthiracarus laevigatus. NCBI lineage: Eukaryota > Metazoa > Arthropoda > Arachnida > Sarcoptiformes > Phthiracaridae > Phthiracarus > Phthiracarus laevigatus. The sequence continues at coordinate 7,245 of JAQIXJ010003039.1, forward strand.
TAATGGTACAAATAAAAAAAAGCAAAAAAAAATCAAAAAATTTTATTTAAAAAATTTAAGTTTATGTTCGTATGTAACCACAGATCTTACAGCTGTTACAGACTATTTTACAAAAATTCCTTAACTTCCATATAAATATGCAGATACATATGGTTGCAATGTTGGCCATGGTCCAACAGCAACTATTTTAAAAAACTCATTGTTTCAAAAGCTGAGCTGATGATTATCGTCGAAAACAGTATTAATTGTATGCCAAGGCTATCTTGTTGTATACAAGGCTGAGCGTGAATTAAGAAAAAACTATCATAGTAAATCTAATGCTAACACAATTTCTACAACTTGTGTTTTTACTTTGAAAATTTGTATAAAAATGCGACACATTTGTAATTTCAAATTACTCAGTTCTCTGGAACATTGATTGCAACGTACGATCAAAATAGGTTGCTAAATAGCTTTGAAAGTAACGTGCTGTTATTATAGCTCGCATTTACGCTTTTATAGAACGCATGTTTAAGAAGGCTCGCTAATTAGCTTGGACAGTAACGTACTGCCAAGGTAGCTCGAATAAACGCTTTGATAGTAACGTACGGGTATTATACCCAGCTTTTTCGCTTTGCTTTCAACGTATAATATTAAAATTAATGATTTAAATTTCTGACTTTTATGTCAAAAAAACATGTAAGACGATGCAAGGATGTCTTCCCTTATAAAAACGATCCTGGATTGTCAATACAATGCAACTAACAAAAACGGATTGACTAGGTTTTAATTTATCAATCAAAACTTTTGCAGTATTTTGAATACACAATAAAAGCGGCTAAAAATGGATTTAATCATAGTTTTACGCCATTTTTATAATCTTTATAAACTCATATTACTTGAGATTCTAAACCTATTGGGGCGCCTAGGTACTTAATTATTTCATTCAATATTAAATCATTACTAATCATAAAAAAGGCATTTTTCAAAATTAACAAATAATTCGACATAAAAATTAATATTATTCAAGGACATATTTCTAATTTTGTTACAGCAAATTCAATTTTAGTTATTATTATAGTTTGAAGCCATTTTTATAATCTTTATAAACTCATATAACTTGAGATTCTAAACCTATTGGGGCAAAATCAACAAATAATCGACATAAAAATTAATATTAATTAAGGACATATTTCTAATTTAAGATATTTACATATTAATAACCGATTTTGTGTCAGTTTTGACGAAATTAGCCGTTATTTTAGTGAATTTTAACCCACTTTAATTCCTTTTTTGCCCCTATTACAGCCATATTTGCCCCATTTTTAGCCCAATTTAGGCCATTTTCTGCCTTATTTAAGCCAATTTTGCCCCATTTTTAGTCAATTATAACCCAATTTAAGACCTTTTTTGTACTATTTAAGCCATATTTGACACTGTTTTGACTCATTTTTGACACAATTTTAGTCGTTTTTGGCTGATATTTGTGATTTAGAAAAAGTCTACAGACATACAGACAGACAGACATTGCAAATCCAATAGCTGACTTTTACAAAGTGAGCTAAAAAATATTTCGGTCCATTATTAAAGCAATTTATAGCACTAGTTTTATATACATAAAATTCCACTTTTTATTCTCCAGTGCTTAAACTGTTTAAACTTTAATCAAACTAAGTTACGATTATAAATTAAATAATTTTTTCAATTTGTTTTATATTGGACTGTAAAATTAAAAGACAGCAAATATGCTTTATTGTCAAATATTTTGCATTAAAGGTTTAAATAGTTAATTTATATTATATAAATATAATACTCATAATTCAAATTAGTTTGGAAAAATAATATTTATGGAAGATCTATTAAGAATCCCATTACACTAGTTTTAACAATTACATAGCTTTAATGATTAGCAAAATATTGAACACGCTCGACAATCTTATTCAAAAAAACGACCTTACAAAGTCATGGACAAATAAATTTGAAAGTCAAGTCTATCTTTTGTGAGTTATCGTCATCCGTGACCACACATTATACTTACAAAAATATCTATTATTATATGCATTGCCATTCTTAAAAGCGAAATTTTAAACAAAGACAGACTTTGAACATGTGTAAGATAAAAGATAGTTAATATCGCCAGACTATAATTATTTATGTCATTGATTGCAGTCAATGTGTAAATAATTCAATGCGATGTTTGACAAGATAATATCGACTTTTGTGACTCAAATTTACAAATAACCCAAATAAGTTTTAAGCTCACTTTTATAAAAAAAAGTAGAGCTTATGCTTTTGACAATGTCCGTCCGTCTGTCCATCCGTGTGTCCTCAGTCTTATATTAGTACAGGGATATCTCCTATTTTTTATGGCATATTAAAAAATTTTCCATTATATGATTGCTATGCTTGTCCGTGTGTCTATCCGTGTGTCTGTCCGTGTGTCTGTCCCCTACCCTGCTTAGCTCGAATAACAAACTGTTTACCCAACAATATGCCATCATTTGTATGTTCCACTTTTGTTATATTAATAAAGGGATTTTTCATTTTGCCATCTTGGCTCAAAAACTAATATTATTGTTGCATAATAATGCATTAACCTATTAAAAGTGAGCTCTCTATTAATGTGTCGTTCTTGTTTTAATCAGAACATGTATTCTTAAATTTTCTAATGCATTGCGAAATATTCTATTCATTTCTTATTTTTGAAATGTGATTAATAATTGAAAACTGTAATATTAAAATATGCATAGTTGTAATCTATCTCAGATTATTTTCGATAAAATAACGAGCAAAGTCTTATTGAATACTTTTTTAAAATAGAAACATTATTTTTTTTATCCATCTTATACATCAGCGGAATTCAACTGAACTTATAAATGAATTCTGCTCACATTCGTTTATAACTGTCCAAATTATACAGATTTTTTGCCAGATAAATATCTCCCGGAAACACAAAGAAATACATCCAACATGAAAGTATTTAAGTATCTGCTGATCAACGTTTCAATCGTAACCTTTAAGACTGTTTTCCTTAGCGAACTAAAGTCTATCTATTTTGTTAGCAAAGTTTTATTATTATTAGTTATGTTTACCGCATTGGTATTGATCCCAGATCTTATTATTTATAAGCAGATTATTCCGCAAAATCAAGACCACATGAAAACGAATAATTACATTATTTACCAGTGATATTACGATTATTTATTACTGTTTAAATTCGTATGTTTGGAAACTTCGAATGTTCGGATAAAGTTTAGCTTATTTTCGTTAAAGGCTATATATTGTAGCTGCGATTTGTTTACAAAAAACTATGTTATTAACAGAATTACGCAAATAAATAGGATCGGATAAAAAAATATTTCTAATCTCTAATACCCAATACTAACAGTGAAATCGTGAATAAGTTTGGAAGCGAAGTATTACATTCATGAAATATCGATTTTGGTCATGTTTATAGCACTTTTGATCCAATTTTTAATACTTTGTATCGTATATGGAAAAAACTACGTTTTTTGCTTCACTTAATAAAAGTATAGAATAAATCGCATGTTTGTGCGATTTCGTTGAATAGAATTATAGAATATGTTGTGCACACGGAATAAGATTCGTATGAAAAGATAGCTTTTTTGTAATTAACGCATAAACACAACTCTTTATTCATGTTTTTTGTAATGATATGGTAATTTGATTTTTTCGAATAAAGATTACCCTACTTAAACCTAATTTATTCCGCGTCTTCTAATGTATTAACATAAAATCTATCTCTTTCGTCAGTATGCGTGTGTGTTTAAGAATATAATTTTCGTGTTTTCTAATTAATAAACCTTAGATAATTTTTTAATATTATCTTGTTAGACTAAATAATTAGCTGTGTTTGCCCTAAGCTATTGTTTCAGATATTAATTAATATTTTTCTATTGTTCATTTTAACTCCTTAAAAATTACAACTAATAAGATTTTATTCTGTTTGTCTATTTTCGTTTTCAAATATCTCCTCCATTCGGACGAATAAATTTTATTGTTGTAGGTTGTATGTAAGTCAAAAATGAGCTTGTTTGTATTTCGTGCATTCTAGTTTATTAATGCAATGAATATTTATGAGTTTAATTCATACATATGAATAGGCTTTTAATTAAATGTTGTGCACAACAGTCTTTTATTAGGCAAATATTACTGTGTCCTATAGGGGCAGAGGGGGTATTACATCCAAAATTTCAGAAAGTTGCTCCCTACCCATGACTTTGGAAGGTTCAAAGACATTGGGAAAATATTCAAATTTTTGGAAAATCGTATTGTGCCCTGCCTTATATTTTTTGGTCGAAAATTCTAAAAAATGTCGTTCAAATTAGATATTTTGAAAGTGGCGTAATTTAGGCTTTCTCATTAAAAAGTGGTACGACTAAGACAAATAAATTGTCGCTTACATCCAACTAGTTTCCCTTTCCCTGTTAGATTTTGAAAACTTCTGATAGATTACCAAATAGATTGGGACACACTGGCTTAAAATAATTAATTATAGACAAAAAATAAAAACACGAAAGTTATTGTTTACATTGTTATTATAAATTATTTGTAATGAAAGCATAATATTTTTGGATGTAAACTATATTTTTAATTCGAGACTGGTGTTATTTTTTATCATTTATCTAGATGCTCACTGAATAAATCGCAAATTTAACAAAAAATGTTTATTTTGATTCTATTATAAATTTAATTTATGTTATTTATGCTATAATTCATTTTACGCTCAAATTAAAATCAATTTCATGGAACTATCGTATAACTTAAAATCGTTTCTCAAAAATAGTTTTAGTCTTTACATTTTCTTTAAGCTCACTCGTTCAGTACATTTTCCAGAATTTTTGTTTTCTTATTCAGTGAAGTAAGCAATTATAGGAATGATTATTCACTAACAAATAGTATATTTAAATATATGCTTTACGACTGCATGAATCTATCTACAGTAATGCGATTCGTAAGATAATAAAAAACACAATTATACGCAACAAAATTAGAAATGTATTAATAATCTTTTTCGAAAACAAAAAGTTTATGTTATATAAGCCAAATATTGATAGGAAATTCAATACGAATAACGTGGAATTTTTCCTGGCAATAACTTACAAGTTAGCTTACGATGACAACCTTGGGCTTCAATTCGCAAGTTTCTGTTACTAAAACAAGCAATTAGTAGAAATGATACGATAATTGAAATTTAGTTGCTTCTAAGGTGAAATTAAAACTACTTTTTTTTGCTGCACAATCAGCGAAAATAAATAAGAAAAAGAATTGAATTGCAAATCTTTTAAGCCTTGAAATCACCTAATTATTATCTAACGCTGTGTTTTGACTTTTAGTTGCAACTAGTTTTAAAAAAAACTTATCCTTATCAAACCGTATGTAAAATTTATTAGTAATGATGACAATTTAATAATATAACTTTTTTGCGTCGGTACTCGTTGTGATATTTCTATCATTCCGGCCTTCTTCTCAAATGCCATAATTATAGTCACAGCTCGCACTTTACTCAATCATTTCATCTCGCCTTTTCAGTTCCGTTTTGAGCTATATTTCCCATCCTTTATTTTAGTCATTATGTACAAAAGGTTATTTTGAGAATAAAATTTCCAAAGAATACCCAATAGGCATATTTTTATTTTTTTAAGTAAAATCGTAATAAACTCAAAATTCTAATAACCTAATTTAGAATGCAATGCTGAATTTTTTCTAAGCATTAAAATTGTTTTCTATAGTTAAAACTAATTAAGAAAAGAAATACGCTAAAATTAGAATCTTGTATAGCTATTTTGCTTAGCATTAAAATAAGATTAAAGCGGGTAATAGAGTATAACGGAAGATCTTCCGTTTAATTGCTTTCCGCCAATAAAACAATTAAACGAGTAAGCTTTTCTATAACTATTGCTTAGTAATAGTAATTGCGGTCGTAATAAAACTTGCGGTCATATGAAGAAGAATACTGCGAATGCCATTTTAGAGGTTTTTTATCCTTGTTTTCCAAGTTGTCACTTGTGGAACGCTATAGCAAAAAAATAATATATACATTTTTATTTTTGGTTACATCGATGTTAATTAATTATTTATGCAAACATGATCAATACTTTTTTCTCCTTCAGTATACTTTTAAACTGATAAAATCACTAATTTGGGAGTGTATTTGTCGTTTAACTTTCCGATTAAGTTTTAGGCTAATTAGGTAAATCAATAAACTTTCATTTGCAAATCCGTTACCGTCCAAAACACTGCCATATATTCAATAGAAATTGAGTTAACATTAACACTACGTATTAGTGCGTAATTATACTGTTGTTCAGTCGAATTACATTACATGAGTGCATTAGTAAGAGTAATGTTTCAAGAGTTGCGAGTGGATTCATTGTTATCGAGTTGCTGTATGGAAGTTGCATGCAAATATCAAATTTTGATTATTAATTTTTTTGGGTATCATTAACTACTCGGATTTAAGCGACAATTTTTCTGCCATCGGGCAAAAAACATGAAAAAACAAGAACGACACATTCATAGAGAGCTCACTTTTAATAGGTATTATTTGCAATCTTATGTAACAAATTTATTAGTTTTTGAGTCAAGATGGCAAAATGACAAATACTTTTATTATTATAAGAAACAGGAGAAATACCT
>JAQIXJ010003040.1:0-13876 GCA_034700185.1 Phthiracarus laevigatus
AAACCAATTCAAACCAACAACCAATGGTTAAAACCATTGGTTAACCATTACAAACCAAACCATTGGCACCTTTACTTGTTAGGATAGTTTACTAGTTAATATATACGGTACGTCTACACTTACGAATTCTTTTATCTTATTATCTATTTTTAGTATAAGCGAATTTTAATATTTACTTTTGTTAACGTTATAATTGGAAACGTTTTGAGTGGAAATGAGGTTAAGTCACATTCTCTCTGAGATCCGAACGCTACCCTTTTTCCACAGTTAGACTTTTCTTTCAAAATGCAATAAAGAAATACAATTATCACACTTAATTAAATCTTATCAGTGCCTAAAAATAGGCCAAACAATACTACATCTGTACAGAATCTGTTAGAGAGCACTTTTAAGCCAACAGGACTTTGAGTATTTGGTTAAGTACTCGAACATATAAAATTCAAAGAAAGAAATCGTAAAATCTAAAAATAAAATTATCTCTAAAAGTGTGTTATCGTAAATATTGTTCGTTTGTTAATGTAGCCGATAACTAATCGTAAGTTCACAATTTTAAAGTTATTAATATCAGTGCATATGATTTCTTTACGTTTTGTTTTTCTAAATTCAAAAACTAGTTTTTAGCACCAAGTTATACTCGTGACTGTTTCGATCGGTTTGGCGATGATTTGTGCGAAGTTATAATCTTTTATTTGTCGTTTCCAGAAAAGTTTAAATATGAATGCGTTTCGAAACAGTGGAAAAGAGGCGTATTCGCGAAACTAAGCCACTTTATGTGGCTTATTAACGTAATTAAAGACTATCACAGGCTCAGACGTTCAAGACGCTTTCGGTGTGTCATCCTTTGAGTGAATTTATCAATAAAGTACTGTATACAGTATAATGACGATTTTAAAGTACTATGTTATCTTGCTTTTTATTCAAAAATTAAATAAACGTCCTATAATAGATTTTAGACATTTTAACCATCTTTCAAAACTTATACATACCGTTAAGATAAGATAAGATAAGATAAGATACTACAGTATTTCACGGATTTTTAGCACGAAAAGATTACATTATTCATCTCTGTATTTAAAATAGAAATTTTTAAATCGGAATAAAAGGCTTAAATTCAAAACAGGTGCACAGATTGTACAGTATTTAATTCTTTACAAGTACAGTATAGTATGTTAATCCAAACTTAATTTTGACTATTCTCTGTATATTTTGTTTGAACGAACGACATTAACAAATGCAAATTACGAGTCAATCGCTCTGTACTTTATTGTGTGAAAAAGTATCCGAACGATACACAATACAATTGGCAATTATTAAACAATATTTAATACAATGATGTTCGCCACGATTTTATAGCTATTATGTGTTATTGATTATATAAAGTTTTTTAAAACAGTCGGTTCACGTAAAGGTTACAACTTAATTAGAATGTCTGTAAGAAAATTAATTAAAGGATGTTTCGATGACCGATTTTGTGACGATTTGTGTGAAGTGGTAACTTCTTATTTGCCATTCGAAGATAAATTGCGATTTGAATGCGTTTCAAAGCAATGGAAACGATGTGTATTTATAAAACACAATTCTTTGGTTATTAAGAGATCACGAATAGATGGCAATCAAATGAAATTAATTGCATCATACACTACAATATTGGAAAATTTGTTAAATAAAGTTATATATGTTAACGAACTGAATATATTCATAAACTTTATGGATTGCGATAAACTATTGCGAATAATAGCCGATAATTGCCACTATTTAAAATCAATCAACTTTAATCACTATAATTTTAGCGAAGAAGTTTTAATACATTTTGGTAAAAAATGCGGCCAACAGTTAAATAAAATTTCGAATCTATGGCAGTATAATTGGCGTAATGATGGGAATTATCATTCATTGCTGAGACTGTGCCCAAACCTAACTAGTATTTTATATAGTAATTTATCCAATTTTATTGGCGAAAACAGTGATGAAGTATTAGTCCCGAAACTCTGCGAACTGAAATATACTACTGGTTATGAGAATAAGGTGTTAATGAATACATTTGTGCGCAATTATAACACCATTGTTAAATCGTTTACTTTAGTCATTCACACGACAGAACCGGGTTTTAATACAATTTTGAATCAATTGTCAACCTTTTACAAATTAGAAAAATTACGTTTAATTTCTACAATATCTGATCCGTTGACACACGAAATTGCCGTCAGTTTTACTAATTTATTACGTAAATGCAATCAACTCAAACATTTATCGATCCAAAAATCATTTAATTATGTTTTCGACAAACAGCCATTATGCGTATTGATGTTGACACCAATTACTACTTTAACACATCTAAAATACCTAAATTTAATTTTGCCATTTTATGCGTTAGATATTAGTGAATGGGTTTCTGTATTGTTATTAAAAAATTGCCAACAACTAACAACGTTAATAATGGAGGCATCAATAAGTGATTCTTTTTTTAATGACATTCATTTACATATACCAAAATTAAAATCATTAACCATTACCACTAATAAAAGTCTTTCGGATAACGCTTTAAAAAGTTTGGCTAAACTCAAACAATTAAATTCCATTAGATTTAATGAATTATTCAATACTTCTCATTCATTAATTACAAATGAAGGCATTTGCGATTTGATGGATAAATGTACGGATTTCAGGTCATTCTCGTTCAATCCGTCGCCAATTATAACAACTGATACCATCACAAAATTAATATGGTTCGCTAACAATAGAAAACGAATTATTTTCAATCATTGGTTCAATAATGTGCGCTTATTTTCTCAAAATCTCAAAAGATTTTCCCACTAATCTTGACATAAAATTTTCATAAATTTATAGTATTAAATAATAAGTACAAGTATATTTTTCGATTTCAGTCATAGTTTGAAGCATTAATTTTATTAAAGAATTTTTACTTTTGTTTAATAAAATGAGTGTTAATAAACCAATTTTTACTATTGGAAGCATTTTATAAAAATTTCGAGTAAAATTCACATTCGGAGATATACCGGAATTAATGTTATCTACAATTAAGAATTAGATTTCTGCGATTGTATGAAACTTATTTTGTATTAATAATTTTAAAACTATTATGTAACAAGAACAACACATTCATAGAGAGCTCCCTTTTTTCGTAAGCTAATGCGTACTTTACATTGTTTATGGGCTAATTTATATGTTTTATTTTAAAACATATTAAAAATCGCAAAAGCATTTTTCAAAGTATTATGGTTTCAAAACTATAAACGAAAACTCATTAAAAATAATCTTATTTTCCCGTCATCTATTGTTTACATTATTCTGAGTTAAAATTATCGTTTGTCACTTCTATGCTTTCAAGATTATTAGTTTATGATTACTTAAAATCAGAATGTCCCAGAGTGTATCGGTCTAGGGGGAGGTTACTTTCCGACTTTTTAAAATTTTAGGAGGGGGGTCACACTACTCGGATTTAAGCGACAATTTTTCTGCCATCGGCCAAAAAAACATTAAAAAAAATTTTCTCCCATAGAGATGTCATTTTCCATTTTTTAGGTAGGGGGGGGGTCAACTTTTTGAGAATTCTTGGGGAGGGGTAACCCCCTCCAACCCTCTCCTCTGGGACACCCTGCTTAAAATACTTTAGATTTATTTTTGTTATCGTCATATTTTTATATAACACTTACAACTGTGTCTGGCAGTGATAGCAAAATTACATAAACGTTGAAAATTTTAAATAAAGCTGTTTATCCAAAAAATTAATTGTACCAATGATGTTAATTTACTACAATTATTACTAATGAGTTTGGTTTATTATCAAATAAAACATAACAATCATACAAAATTGCAAACAATTTTAATGTGAATCCTATGTCTTATTAGAATTACTAATATGCTTCAGACGCCGTTCAATTAATGCCTTATGATCGTCAACACTGTAAGCAACTTTAGCCACCGCTGGATCTTTAAGCAATTCATTCCGATAATCGCTAACTGTTGGGAATTCTTTCTCTAAATATTCACTCCAGTTATGCTCAGTAAATAAAGCAATGGAAACGGGAAAACGTTCAATAAAAGGCCACAAAACATAGTCAATCCAACCTGGTTTTTCACCGCCTGTCATATTATATACAAAAATTTAATATAATTTAAAAAACAATTTTTTGATTATAAAGTAATAATGATGTATTTATGCAAGAAAGACATATACATAGATCATTTTAAGTATTCAGTAAATCTTAATCAATTAAAGATTACGTTTGGAATTTTAGTATTTTGAAAACATTGGTTTTAATCAAATCAATTACAACTATAAAGTAAATTAATTAAGCTAAAATTCGATTCGAACAGGCGTACAGACAAAACAAAAACCTAGAATATAAACTAGTGCTTACCTGAGAGAAACTTTCCTTTTCTTCTTGAAGAGAAATTTTCTTCAATGGTCTTTAAAACTTCATGAATTTTATCCCATTTAGTTTTTGCGTCATCATTTGAGATTAAAGCTTTTACATAATTTGTCTGCCACTGCGAAAAGTATTCAACAAATAGTTTTTCCTGCGCTTTTGTGTACGGATCCGATGATGATAGTTGTCTACCCTTATCGGCATAAGCTTCTTCGATGTAATCGATTATAATGAGTGATTCTGAGAGCACTTTATCGTCGTCATCGAACACAATAACCGGCACTTTTGAAAGAGGATTTAATTCTGCCAAAAATTCAGGCTTGTTTTGAAGATTAACGTTTACTTTTTCATGACTGATTATGATTCGAATTTTATTAATTTTTAAATTTTATTTTTACTACAAATACTGTATAAGCATTTAAAGGAGAAAATAACTATGTTAATAAACTACTCATTAACCATACTCACTCTATTCCTTTAGCTTCGAGTACAAGCAAAACCCGTTCATCATATGGACACAACTGAAAGCCAATAAGTCTCAACAAACTTTTATCTTTTCTTTCAGGATATGCGTCACCTTATAAATTACTTTAAATATTAGCTACATTCGATCACAAAACTACATAATATAACTTAAATTAACTTAAATTAACCTTGTTTTAAGTTAGCATCGAGAAATTCGAGTGACATTGTGAAATGGGATCTGTAAAAATAGGTTTGGATTACTTTAATTTAGTCTTAAATTTAACTTTAACTCAAATATTTTCAAAATAAAAGTGATTCTGTTTTGACACAGCATATATACCAGTCTAACAACAACTAAAGACTTACAAAGTTTAGATATCTGTTATCAACTTCAGTACATAATCTCTTATAATAAATATACTCATTAATAAAGAAATTATATTATTATTTTAATAAAATGATGCAATTAATACAACGTTTTCGTAATTCAGATGTGCCTTCAATGCTATTCGTGCCAAACATTTAATTTAGTTACAAATGTAAGTGTTTTAATGAAGATAACCGACTGGTAAAAACAAACTTATCATTTATTTTTATCACTTAAATTCGCAGAGAATGCGATATTACACTCCAATACTTAACTTTACCGCATGCCATTTTAGAATTTATTAAATATTCTGTCGATTTATAAAAATACTTAAATATAAATTTAAATCCTGAGAAGGGTATCATAAAACTCATCGGATTTACGCCAGATTTTTTTTTGATCACATGCAAATATTGATATTTTTTGTACATATATTGGGAAACTTAGTAATGATATTGGGCCTAACATTCAATGATATTTACCTTTTAACAATAATAACTCCTACATAAATAAACTATAACATAACGTCATATTCAAGTTTAGCCCACTTATTAGCTAATTGCTATGTATATTTTAAAACATAATAAAAATCGTAAAAAAGCATTTTTCAAAGTATAATTGTTTCTAAACTATAAACGAAAACTCATTAAAACATATCTAATTTCCCGTCATCTATTATTTACATTATTCTGATTTAAAATTATCATTTGTCACTTCTATGCTTTCAAGATTATTAGTTTATGATAACTTAAAATACTTTAGATATATTTTTGTTATCGTCGTATTTTTTATAAAACACTTACAACTGTGTCTGGCAGTGATAGCTTATTTATATAAACTTTGAAATTTTTAGATAAAGATGTTTAACCAAAAATTAATTGAACCAATGATGTTAATTTATTACTATTATTTCTAATGTATTTATTTTATTATCAAATAAAACATAACAATCATACAAAAAAATAGCACAAAATTTTAATGTGAATCCTTTGTCTAATTAGAATTACTAATAAGCTTCAGACGCAATTCAATTAATGCCTTATGAACATCGACACTGTAAGCAACTTTATCCACCGCTGGATCTTTAAGCAATTCTTTCCGATAATCGTTAACAGTTGGGAAATCTTTCTCTAAGAGTTCATCCAAGTTATGGTCAGTCAATAAAGCAATGGAAGCGGGAATGCGTTCAATAAAAGGCCACACCACATAGTCAATCCAACCTGGTTTTTCACCGCCTGTTATATTTTATACAAAAACTTAATATAATTTTAAAAAAACAAATTTTTAATTGAAAAAATTCTCTGCATATAAACAAGAAAGACATCTACATTTTTCATTTTTAAGTTAATCAGTAATTATTTTTATAATTATTATCTTTAATATTTAATATTTACATTAACATTTTCAATATTTTGATAGAAAAAGGTTTAATTAAATCAAAAACAACTATACTTAAGCTAAAATCCGATTCGAACTCCCAGACATACATAGTCAAAACCTAAAATATAAACTGATAACTTAAAGCTTACCTGAGAGAAACTTTCCTTTTCTTTTCGAAGAGAAATGTTTTTCAACGGTTTTTAAAACTTCATGAATTTTATCCCATTTAGTTTTTGCGTCATCGTTTGAGAATAAAGCTGTAAAATAATTTGTCTGCCACTGCGAAAAGTATTCAACAAATAGTTTTTGCTTCGCTTTTGTGTACGGATCCGATGGTAATAGTTGTCTACCCTTATCGGCATAAGCTTCTTCGATATAATCAATTATTATGAGTGATTCTGAAAGCACTTTATCGTCGTTATCGAACACAATAACCGGCACTTTTGACAGTGGATTTTTCTCTGCCAAGAATTCTGGTTTGTCGCGAAGATTAACGTTTACTGTTTCATAACTGATTATGATTCCAATTTTATTAAGTTTTAAGTTCATTTTTATTATTAATACTGTATGCTAGTTTATAAGGGAAAATATGTTAAAGGCTACTGAAATCATACTCACTCTATTCCTTTAGCTTCGAGTACAAGCAAAACTCGTTCAACATATGGACACAATTGAAAGCCAATAAGTCTCAACAAACTTTTATCCTTTCTTTCCGGATATGCGTCACCTAATAAATTACATTAAATATTAGTTTCGATCACACAACCACTTAATATAATTTTAAGCTAACCTTTTTTTAAATTAGCATTAAGAAATTCGAGTGACATTGTGAAAAAAGAAATGTAGCAGTAAATTTGGATTTACTTTAATTTAGTCTTAAATTTTACTTTCACTTAAATATTTTAAGAATAAATGTGATGCTTCTTTGACATCGTTTTTATACCAGTCTAAAAACAACTAACGAGTAAGGACATACAAAGTTTAGATAAAGGTTATCAACTTCAGTACATGATCTCTTATAATAAAGAAATACTCAATAATAAAGAAATTATTGGATTATTTTAAAACAGTGATGTAATAAATACAGTGTTTTTGCAATTCATATGTGCCTTCAATGTGATTCGTGCCAAACATTATATTTAATTACAAATGTAAGTGCCTTAATGAAGATAACCGAATGGTGAATAAAAACTTATCATTTATTTTTATCACTTAAATTCGCAGAGAATGCGTTATTTACTCTCGTATACTTTACTTTACCGCATGTCATTTTAGAATTTATTTGAATTAAAATCCTGAGAAGGGGTCATAAAAGTCATCGTAATGACGCCAGATTTTTTAATCACATGCAAAATTGTGTATTTTTGTACATAATTTGGAAAACTTATTAATGATATTGGGTCTAACATTCAATGATATTTACCTTTTAACAATAATAACTCCTACATAAATAAACAAGAACTTCACATTCAGAGATTGATTTGACTTTTGTCAATTGTAACCTTGATAGGCTTTGATAGTGCTAAATGAAACAAAATAAAAAAAAGCTTAATACAGTAGCGTAACCATTTCATAGTGCAGTAATTATAGGGGAGAATGACCACTCACACGTCAGTCGCGTAAAGACAAAAAGCAAATCAATCTCTGTTCACATTAGAGGTTGAAAAATATTCATTTTAAACGCCCACTCCCGCCCGCAAGTAAACTTTTCAATTCCCGTGGGTCCCTTCCCGCAAACCTAAAATTGCCATTCCCGCCGCTCCCGTCCTCAATTACCGCATATTCAATTATATGCACAAAATTTTACATTATACAATTTGTATATCAATAAATTTTATGACTAAATTTGGTGTTATTATGACTATCGTTTGACTAAAAATTTTTATCGAATTATAAATTTTTCATTGTTTTTATTCATTTTTCACTGAAATGTTTTATTGAGGGAAAAAAATATGCATGAATTCGCGGGAATCTCTCCCATCCCATTATTTTTTAAATTAATCCTATTCCCTCCCATCCCGCAAAGTTTGGCTTCATTCCCACTCCCTCCTGCTTTCCATGGGACCCGTTTTCAACCTCTACTTCACTTTCATAGTGAGCCCACTTTTTCATAGGTCAATATAAAATTAGGCAAACAAATTTATTAGTTCTAAAACCCATAATTGAAATATAATAAACCCCTTTACTACTTAATAAAACTATGAAATCCATTAATTAACCTAAAACGCCAACATACAGACAGACGGACAGTCAGATCCATAAACTAGCTTTTTCAAGAAAATTTAATGCAAATAATGATTTTCTACAAATTTTCATACATTCAACTTTACAGTGTTTTCGTAAACTTTTAAATTATAGTTTAAAATTTCAACTTTTTAAAGAGTCGAGTTGTTACTCTATTTCTTATAGAAGAAAACTGATTTATTATCTCAAATAAAATTAACTCTTTGAGCATAAAGATATGAAATTTCACAAACGAATGAAATGTAAATTCCTAATAATAGAGTACAAATAAATATTGTAAATACTTTAAAATATCAAATGATTACCAGATCATACAATTTTATATGACAGCGCGAGGCTAATAATCGCAAGTAGTGCATATGGGCTTTATATAACCAGCTAAAGAATTAAATTTATTAGCAATAGAATGAAGCTCGCGTGTTAAAGCAGTATTTAATTAAATGACTTGATAGCGGAAAAATGAGGATTAAAACTGACATATCAAAATATATACTTTTTCGGATCATACGTTGGATATTTAATGTTTTAATTTAGTTGAAAGTGAAATATTTATTATGGAGAAAGAATTCAATTAAGCATTTAAATAACTGAAAAGTCCCATTTTTGGCCATTTTCCGCCAGACACGAGCTTCGTTTTTGTATTTTTTGTAGCCTTGAGGATTTGCTACGTAATATAACTACTAACTAATAAAACTTTTCATTACGTAACAAAGCATTTCATTTAACACTATCATGGCTTGTCAAGGTTACAAAAAAAAACAAAAACGAAGCTCTTGTCAGTTTTCCGCTTTGTTACTACCGTACTTGTATAAATCTGAGTTTTTTGAAGCTTTTATATTATTAATTATTCTTTGCAACGTTGTCTGTATAAATAAATTAAAAGAATTGGTAGAATAATTCTTGATAATAATACGCATAATTAATAGTCGAAAGATTAAAAGAAAAATTGAAGAAAAATTAAAGAAAGACTATTTTAAAATTTCATAAGTTTTTATTAAAAAATTATTTTTCCTTATAAATCTAGTGATAACTACATGTGAACTTAACAACTTACAACCAAAGTCTCAATTTTATCAAAATTTAAGTATGGACTAAAATCAGGATTGCATTCATTATCTTATTTTTAATTTTCTAATCGATGCTCGCGTATTGTAATCTTTTGCAAGAAAATAATAAATCTGTTTCGTAATATTACTCGGTTTACATAAACATTCCGCCGGTCACATCAATGACCGCACCAGTGATATAAGAACTTTTATTCGACGCTAAAAACTCGATCACGTTTGCCACTTCTTCTGGTGTTCCCATCCTCGATAGCGGTATTTGTTTCATTACGAAATCGACCTCTAATTAAAGTAAAAAAGATTTATTGAAACATTCGTTTATGCCCAAAGAAAGATTACTATTGGCAGGTATTGATGATAAAGCAAGCGGAGTGTCGATAAGTCCGGGTGAAACAGCGTTGCACCGAATGTTATACTTAGCCATTTCTCGCGCAACGGTTCGAGTAAAACCCTCGACCGCCGTTTTGGACGCCACGTAATTGCATTGACCAATGTTACCGATTTTAGCGGTAATACTGCTTATGTTTATAATAGAACCTTCGCTCACTTTGTTTGCGATCGCTAATTGGCAAAACATCTTATGCATACAAAACTATTTCATTAATATTTTAAAATTGTTTATGTTTACGTGATTATACCTTTGTGACTAAAAATGTTCCCTTAAGATTGACATCAATCACTTCATTAAAGCTCTCTTCAGTTAGTTTTGTTAGCATTGAGTCGCGCAAAATTGCGGCACAATTAACCAAAATAGTGGCCACATTGTTATCGTATTTGTTTGCAATTGCATCGTAAATACGACTAACGCTATCAGATTTTCTCACATCTGTTTCGATCACTAAATGTCTTTCACAGAACTCAAGCGATTGTAGAGTTTGTTGAGCTCCATCGATGTTAATGTCAACGATCACTACCGAAGCGTTTTGTTTAGCAAACAGTTGGCAAACTGTGCGTCCGATACCAGAACCGCCGCCTGTAACGATAGCTATACGGTTTGATAGCATTGTTTATTAGTAACAAACAATTTAACATATAAACATAAAATTTCTAATTCACTAATTATTAATAAAATCATTTCATTTTATACGATTGTTATATATAAAATTTATGAAAGGGTTTTTAACGAGGAAACATATTGATAGGATTAATAGCAAAAAATTATCTACAATCATTAAAAACGTGAATATTATTAAATATTTATACGTCTACGCACTACTTTTTAATACATGAATTTGAGAAAAACCTCTAACTTTTTTTATCGTTTCACATCACGCAAGTAAATTTATTTTAGATTTTATATGATAAAATTTTAAGTATTCTTCATGGTTTGTATGATTTTGGATGAGGTGTTAGCTATGATACATGTTCCTATTGTTGTACAGTAAGAGCATGAGAATTACAGTGGTTGTATATTTTAATATTGTATAATCAAAAAAATTACTGTTTTAGTATAGATTTGATTTCCGTAACCATAGTTAAAAACGCTCTTACTTTAGCGCCGAAGTTAATTATTTCCGCGTTAAAAACCATATCAATTAAATTAAATATTTTGATATTTGTATAATATATTTTCATTCTTGTATTATCATACTAAATTAAATATTTGTGCTAAATCCGATACTATGAGCGGTATTAAAAACGCAATAAAACGGAAAAGCATTTATAAAAATCATATGAATTTGGAAATAAATGGGTTTATGTAATAGAGCTATTTAATTCTTTTAGCATTTGAAATAAGTTCAATATCTTTGATAGCTTTAATAGTTGACATATTTAAGATATTTGTTTAAAGAATATAAATTGAAAACAAGATCGATACTATCATAATATCTGACTGCTATTTATATTTTATTAAGTTTATGGTCGCTCGCTTTTTTCATTCGCTCCCAACAATTATTTTATATTTTCTGTTATAAGTTAAACATTATGTTAAATGCAGATGAAATCAAAAACAAATCGCTTATTATCGCATATGCCACTTTAAGTTTTGACATTTACCGAATTTCCCATATTTTGACTAGATTTCGCGACCTTTTTGAGATTAAAAATCCATATTTTTGCTGCAAATATCGGCATATGCCACTTAAGTTATTAATCAAATTTTAACCTAGTTTTGCCAATTTAGATCAGTTTTTTTAGTAATTTTTTACCATTTTGAGTTTGTAAGTCAATATTTTTACAGCAAAAACCGTCATATGCCAGTTTTATTATTAATCAAATTTTGTCAATTTAGCCTAAAATTTTAAAATGTACACAGACGGACAGACAGAAATAGTCAAATCCATATATCTGACAAATTTGCAGTCAGATAAAAAACACTCAACTTAAATTTTTAAACATATAATATAGAGGATAAGAAAATCCAAATAGAAACTCGATGAATTAGTTGTTGAGTACGAGCCTATTGTTTTAAATTTTAAATTAATTACCAAAACATAACTTAAATCCTTTTATCATTTGAACCTTGTCCTATACCAATCTTTAAGGTCTGGCAAAAATTTCGAGTTCGATCGGATACTGAAAATTGTCAGTTTCGGGTCGGTTTGGACAACAGTTAACAAAAGTTTCGCACATGAAAACGTGTTATAAAAATTTTTTATTGCTAAGATTATGTCCAAACGTAAAAAGTATTTCGCATTCGCATTTAAACAGTATTATAATGGAAAACAGTGATTATGTTTTCGTTCCAAAACTTAATAAAGTAAACTTCATGACAGGCGTGAACGACGAAAAACTGATGGATAAGTTTGTTAGCCGTTACAAGTACAGCATTAAATCATTTCATTGCGAATTAGTTTATGGGCAAATAGATACGGTCACCGTTTTAAACCAGTTATCAATGTTGAGTAACTTAGAGATATTGGACGTAATGGCATTAAATTTAGAGCAATCGCATCGACAACTTGACAGCTGTGTTGACAAAATAGTGACTGTTTGCAAGAAATTAAAGCACGCGAGTATTCATATCGTTCAATTGTTCATTATTATACATAATCATTGCTACGAATACCACGAGCCAGAGAAAGTGTTGCTCACCATTTCGGCTAAAGATTGCACGCATAATTATCATAACCATAAGCTTGCATTATACACTAATCGGCTTATCATGAGTATGGCAGACATTGATTGAACTTTGTTATGGAATCAGAGATAATTTATTTTTAAATTTAAGCCATTACTATATATTTCAAGTTTAAACAAAGAATACTTGTTTTTAATTGAGATCTTATATATTATTAAATCCATGCCGAAATATATGTTATTTTTTAATTAATTTTTATTTGCTTAAAAAATCTGTAATAATCTGAAGGTTTTCTATTAGACAAAGCGCATGATCGCCAAAATGCGGTATTAAATCTTATTATGATTTACTAAATTCTAAAATAACTGAATTACTATAATCATTAAATTCTGTGTACACTTTGTTCGATTTATAAATTATAAATCTTGTTTAAATCGATTACTAGATAAAATAAGTTTTAAGGAAATTTTGGTGAATCGGTATCAAAAACTAATTAGATTTAAACGACAATATTTTGGTATATGGAAAAATAGCATTTATAAATGAACTAAAACGGCTTCATACTTTGCAATTCATGCACATATAGCAACTTTTACTTATAATCAGGGATAGGGATTTCCGGGACTAAAAACTAGTAAAAACGGTCGGGAACCGGGAACAAAAATGATTCAAAAGCGGGAATAGGATCCGGGAACTAAAACTTTTTTAATTGCGATTAAAAACAATAAATTACAAAAAAAGAGTTGAACTCAATATTATTAAACATTTTAAAATTCTTTTTCTAAAAACGATGTCTATTTTTCTTCAATATGTTTTTGAAATATTCGTTTAATATTAGAAATATGAGACTTTTTAAACTAATTTTTCAAAAGTTTCACATAAACGCTCCAAATCTTTCTATTTTAGATCATTATAGGAATACTTAAAGAAGGTTTTAGTTTAT
>JAQIXJ010003041.1:0-13869 GCA_034700185.1 Phthiracarus laevigatus
TCCTGATATAATGCTAATTTAATAAAAACATAATTCACATAACAACGATAACGAAATAATATAAAGCAAAAATCGATCAGACTTTGGATTCGATAACGGTTGCCATTGAGTCAAGAGTAGATCGAGACTTTATTAGCGCATAGAAAAACAACAATTAAATAACAAAACAATCCATTTCCTTCTAAAAGCCACTTTTTGATAAAAATAAATTCAAAAACAATTTTCATAGTTCGACGTAAGTTCGAATAAACAAAATGATATCCGTTTTAAACTTATGAACACTGGTATCGTCCACAACACTATCATAATACGCCCGAAAATAAAGCGTAACACCTAAAAAGTCATTACGATAGTACGGCTGCCAAACCATACAACACGACCGATAGTGGAAGAGCATCGCTTCCGTTTCGTCCACGTTATAGTTCACTAAATTTGTCTGAGCCCACGACCACACTGTATGCACACCAAGTCTAGACAACGCCAATGGTTGTACAATGATTAGCTTAGACCTGTCCCTATGTTCCCATTTAGTGGTTTGCCTCAGCGTTGAGCTAAGTATTCGCGGAAAACTAATCTCTTCGTTAAATATATCCGAATACTGGTCGCAAACCATCACATTTGGTATCACTAGCGCACCGATATTCGGATTACCGCTGATTTTATGGGCAGTAAACTGTTTCAGATTGTCGTGCTTTTTGGCAATAATAAGCTCGTCTATATCGACGAGTATCACAGAATTGGGTACAGAACGCAATACGCAATCGTTCATAGCCGCGATCTGTCCTTCCGCGTGAATATCTTCAGCATCGATCGGTAACCGAAACGATAGTAATTCGACCAATGGTGACATTGATCGAAGTAATGCGCGAACTTTCGGTTCAACATCCAAATCGTAGAAAATGATTCGATCGATACGATTGGCGCGATAGTACGCAACGAATTCTAGTATGGATGCGATGGACGAGAATGGCCCATAAAGTGGCCGAACGCATACTATCAGCTGTTTATCACTCGCTTCTATTCGATCCGTATTTAATGGCATCACCGGAACGAAAGTTGTACTTAAATCGTTTCTATTGTTGTCGTTTGCATATTGTGGCACAAAAATCCTAATTTTTAGCTCATTTATTGCGCCAGTGGTTAAAAGTTTTTTTCCACAAACCACTTTCACCGAAATATAGTTGTAGTAATTGATCCAGTTTTCCGACATCTCTTCGATTCGTGCGTCAATTGTCTCCGATGTGGCACTAGTTTTACCCGTCAAACCGCAAGCAAACTTTTGGCTAACGTACGTCTTACGGATGATAGCTATGATCACGAATTTGTTGTGGTAATAGTAAGCGGAATAAATCGAAATTATATCGTCAACTAGTGGTGACCATTCAGGCATTGGCACCGTATGTCGAGCGTTGGTTAATTGATGGGTGATATTGCGCAGTATAATGTTTGGTTGGTAGTGGCGCGTAACGCACATCACGTCGAAGAACACCATCAATGATACGAGGGTTGATAAGCACAGTGCAGTAGTGAACAGAATGACCATACGCTTGAATCGGCGAACCATTAACATTCGTAACACGTTTCGCATGATTCAGTTAATGACGAATTGTGTGACATAATCACGCCAAACAAAGAAATTTTTTATGAATCCTTCAAGGAATTAGTCGAATTTTCTTTAAACAACTTTCAAGGTTTTTAAAGAACAAGTAGTGCGTGCTGTAAACAATAATTAGCTCGTAGTTTAATTATTGTAGTGAAACACACACACAGACATGCAGTCAAAAACAAAAACGTATTTATACTAATATTGACAGATAAAATAAGATAAAGAAGTTTTAGATATGAGCGTAGTGTCAATGTAACTACAGTAGTATTAAACAAGACTATATTTACTATTTCCTGTAAATAGGATTTGATGCTTTTAACTCGCAGTATTTAACATTTTCTATTTATTTGCAGTGACACAAAACACGGCGAACGCATTGGAAATATCAAAGGTTTTTTAACCGCAACAGTATTTTCACTCATTTCTTTTGCTGGCATTATAATAATACTAATAGTGAAAAACTATGAGCTTTCTAACACACTGTTATTCCGTTGCTATTTATATCCACATTTACTTTTCATTGCTCTTAATGTTTAGCTAACGCCTTAACCTAAACTATAGATAGACATATGGGATACACGCTGTTGGTATTATCGTAACGATATTACATATTGTGCACGAAGAATGTAGAGAAAAATGATTAAATTAGCGAATGAATTGCGTGCGCTTTTTCGAGTCTCTGCGCGTTTTCCAAACGATAAACGATTTTAATATTACGTTCGTTTTTGGATTGCGAGTTACTTTTCCATTAAGAGGCGTATCGATAAATATAGATATATTACAATAGTCGATAAATATAAATTAATGCGTACATCGATACGTGTTTTACGATTTTGAGAGTTAACTGCGCGTACTTATAATAATTGTATATCAAACCATAATGTGCGTACGAGTTTTTTACTTAAGTTTAATACAATACCATGAGATAACGTGATAAAAATGATAAACTGTTGAATATTTTTAGCGATACTGTTCCCCAATCCATAATTAAAATTGGAGAATATATGGTTATCGTCGGCACACACTCGCCACTACCATTGAAATTTATTATACAGTATATTGACGTTTTTATATTTAAAAACAAACGGTTTACTGTGTTTTTTAAATGTATGATAAAAATCATATAACAGACACTTACTGAATGTATTTTCTTAATCGTTCTTTTATTGCACTAATAAATGCGTTCGCTATGATAATAAAAGGTAATTTAATAGAAGTGACACGCAAAAGAAAAAAATAAATAGTATAACTAAATTAACCCAATTTTTGACGTAAACCACAAACAAATTCAACGCTTACGTCCTTTGAAAAAAAATAATTATCGTGTATTTCATAGTCGACTACAGTTACGTTAGTGTGGTTATAGTTATTGAGGAACGCCTTCCAACACTTTCACTGTAAAATTATCGTAAATTAAAAAATATTTCCTATCACACGACGGATTTTTCGAAAAATAAGATGTGGAGATAAACGTTAATTTACTGCTATTAAGCGCAGA
Source organism: Phthiracarus laevigatus (assembly GCA_034700185.1). Classification (NCBI taxonomy): domain Eukaryota; kingdom Metazoa; phylum Arthropoda; class Arachnida; order Sarcoptiformes; family Phthiracaridae; genus Phthiracarus; species Phthiracarus laevigatus. The sequence goes on from JAQIXJ010003041.1 coordinate 3,105, forward strand.
AAATGATTACAATTCTCGCTTTAACGTATTATTTTCCCTGAACTGACGTATACTAATTTAGTATAGATACGTCGTAAACAGTGCTTTACAAACTCGTACCGAATCCATCGTTGATACTAAAAGGAAATGCATGATTCAATATCACTTTGTGTCGCTGGTTATTTTGTAACTTTAACAAAAAGCTAATATAACTATACAAATACGCGACTAATCGAACAAATATGAAAGTAAGAAGTTGTTCTGCAGCGAAAATGGTTTAACACGTGGGAATATTTGCAATAGGAATGGTTGCCCCTAAACTCTAGCTTATCAGAGGCAAAATTATCTAATTTTAACAATGAGAAAAACACTCCACTCGAGTGCATAATCATCAATCAGGGCTAACGATGATAACATCGTATTGTTCATTGTATTAATTTTCGTGTGTTCCAAACTGGGATCACGTTAAGGGGCAATATTAAACAAGTACTATTATAGAGAAAATAAGCAGCAGTTTCTCTGTGTGTTATATTACTCTCTCGAATAAATATTACGTTAGTTCTAGAGATGTTAATATTGAAATTTTGAGAAACTTTCACACTAAAATTTTCAGTAAATTTCAGTGAAATTTTCTCTTGAATTTTGAAACTTTCAAACATTTGAAATTTTGCACAACGCCATCTATACTCAAATTAACATTTTCAGGATATTTAACCTAATTCGACCTCAATAAAACAGCCAAAAATAATATTTTTTTAATTTTTGAAATTTTCCAAAATTACGATTGATTTTAGCCTTCAAAAAAACCACCACAAACTTCAAAATAGAAAGTCATTAGATTATTTTGCAATAGAACATTAATTTTTAACTTTATAATTTTTTAAAAAGTTTCGCACAAATTTCAGTGAAATATTGAAAGTTTCACGGAAAGTTTCACCAAATTTCAAAATTTCACTGAAATTTTCATCTCTAGTTAGTTCAGATGGTTAGCGTGATAGTCAAGGTTTGAAAGAGTTTCAACATTCAATGTGAACATAAAATTAATGTTTTATTTATTTAAGATATCCATGTAGTTTTACAAGTGTACAATTTTTTTATGGAAGCTGTTATAAAAACTATGAATTTTATACTAGTTTTTATCTGATAATTTATTGTGTTTGTAATGAAATATATTTCTTGCTTATATTATGTCACTTAAAAAGAAAATGTCATATAATATAAGCAAGAAAATTATCTTTATTTTTATTTTAATTGACACCAAAATGATAGTTAATTAAATTCTTTATAACACAAACTATTTTCTATATTTTATAAAGTTCAAATTTAATCTATGAAAGAAATTTTCCTACAACTTATTGTTGGAATAAATATTCGTTTGAAAAAAAGTTTTAAAATGTATACATTTTGAATATAAAGAATAATGCTTTATTTGAAAAAACGCCAATTTACGAATTATATGAAATACAAGATTGTGAATTTAATATAATTTGACTCTACAGTACGTGTAATTTGTCCTCATTTATCATAAATCCTATGTTTTAGAAACTCTAAGTAGGGGCCTATTTTACAAAATTTATACAATTAAAGCAACAATTTTTTATAGAAATAGAAAAGTGAGTAAACCAGAGATTGTTTTTAATTTCCAAATTTTTTATACCTTAATACAGCATATAACTATTCATTTTCTAATGTTGACTAATGGTTTTAGCATTATCTGTTTTACGCGCAAACGTTAACAATTGAATTTCTAGTTTTAACATTTCATTTTACTGATGCAAGTTTTAAATGTGTAGAATAGATTCCTAAATCGTTAAAAGTTTTAAGCCCGTGCCCGATTTCGGCCCGGTTTGTTCAAGCTCAGCCCGGCCAGAGTCCAATTTTTTTGAAGGTTTCAAAGTCCGGCCCGACTTCGGCCCGATAGGTGGAAGCCCGACCCGGCCCGCGCCCGATTCTAATAAATAACAACATATAATCAAAATATTGTTTCATTTAATATCATCATAATTTAATCTTAAAACTATTAGTTTATCAACTTTATCAGGTTTTAATTGAGTTCTCTTATCTGTTAAATTAAATTAGCAAAACTGAAATTTCGTTTTGAATTTTTGTGTACTTTAAAAATACATTAGAGATAAAGTTTTTAAATTTGGTTGGAGTCATTTCAAAGCCCGACCCGGTCCGAGAAATTAATTTCAAAGCCCGGCCCGACTTAGGCCCGATAGGTTCAACCTCGAACCTGTCCTGGCCCGAGAAAAAGTGTCGGGGCCCGAAGAATCCAAAATGTGTAGACATCCAAAATGTTTTTTTTCATTGCTGTACTCATCATATGCATAGCGATTAGCAGTATAAATACTTGTAATATGTAATTCATATATTCTAACTCGTAAGAAAATTAGTCTACTGATAACTCCTTTATCCCTAATGTCGGAAAACCCTATGTGTTTAGAAATTTCGTACAGTTGTTAAACAAGTTTTAAAAATTTTAATTCATCTTTTTATACAAAAACCATTGCCATTCAATTTCGTAGTCAGTGTTATACCTGTAGCTGTTTTTTGCAATTGAGCAAAACCAGATTATTTATGTATATAATTACAATAAGAGCTAAAGTGTTGATTTATTAATGACATTTTCGTTGAATGGTGTGTTATTTCAGGAAAATAGCATTATTTTCATTGTGAATTACTGAATTCAAGGAAAACTATTCTTTAAAATAGTGTTATAATTTTTTATTTAAAATTTTGTCGTCAAAATTTTAAACGCAATTACAAAAAAACAAATTCGCTTTTATTAAAGTGACATTGACTGCAATTTTTGTAAAGAACATGAATAAAAATATGATAATAACCACGAATATGACAATAAACTCATTTACAAGTATTACGCCGCACAACGAATTAATTAACAGAAATATTCATTTTATATTGTAGATTGTAAAACGATCATAAAATAAACGTCATTTAGTGTAAAAATGCTAACTCGAAGGAACGGAATTAATATATTCACTATAAGAGATAACGCCTGATCAATGGAACATTTGTTTTAATTAAATTAAATGTTTGACATATGTGTTCGATTATTTTCATTAATAAAAATATTAGACTACTCTATATTTTATTTTTTTAAATTCTATAATATTATTTTTGGCTGGTAATTTGATTCAGTAATATTAAAAATATGTATTTAACGAATTTATTTTTTTAATACTTGTGTGTTCGGTTTATTCACCATTGTTTTCTGTTGCTTTTTTCCTTGATTCGCCAACATTTCTCCAAAATTATTGCCATTAGTATTAGTCTTAGGCGTAATATCCACTGAATGCTGTTTTAGCCGTAAACTTGCTCTTCTGCGTCCATTTAGACTCTGCGCGGCAAGCATTGTATTACGGATGTGTATTCAGTTATATTCAAAAAAATGATGAAAAATTGGACTGAAAAAAGAGATCAATTATATAATAATATAAAGCGCTCTAAAATAAATTATGGAATTTTAACAAACTTTTATGAACGCTTACCTGATTAGTATAAAATTAAAATAATTTTTTTTCGATAGAGCTTTTAATTTAACCTGAGAATCGATTCAAAATAGTCACGACCATTATATACGGACCAAAAATTAAATTAAGTATTTAATAACGACTAACGACGCAAATATTATTTGAACAACACTACTACTAATAATATTATTGTAATGGTGTTTAACTCACTTGATTATTGCGTGCACTTTGATTGACGCGAATTGATTAGATGTCCGATTACTGGTTTCGTAAACTTCACAAATAAGAGAGTCTAAAAAATAAGTCGCTTTCAACTTATATTTCTTTTAAAATATTTTATTTATCTGTTATTTGTCGCTAGTTGTTGTGCTTCAGTAACTTTAAAGCCATTTTTTCTAACTATTATAAACATACTCTTATCAATCTGTGTCAATAACAGCGAAACTGAGCAAATATTTTTATTACTTGGTTATAATATAAAATAGAAAATTAAGGTTTATTTAACAATTTTAATATAAAAATGTTTATTTAATGTTAATCTTAAAAGTTATAAAAACTATATTTTTGCTATACTGTAGAATTATTATTAATAAAAAATTCATTTGAGCTTCTCATTTCTTGTCGAAACCGGCGCCATAAGCCCTACTTGGTCTACCGTTACCAATCTCACGCGTTCCATACCCGCTTTGACGTCCATCATAGCCTCCCTGTCTTTGGCCAAATCCAGCTTCTCTTTGACCAAATCCAGCTTCTCGACGACTATATCCATTTTCACGTAAACCGAAACCTTCTTCACGACGGTCACCGCCCACAACTCCACGTCCATAACCATTTTCTTGACCACGACCACTGACTACAGATCGACGATCACTACGACTGCCCACAGGTGGACGTCCATTACCATGCACACCACCAGCTAATCCATGACCTCTACCAAATCCGCTGCCATGTGATAGCCCTGGTTCTCCATAACTTCCACGACCATCTTTTCTGAGCCCGTAACCAGCTCTTTGCTGTGTATGCGCTCTTTCCATCTCAAGACATAGTAATATGGTAATCAATAAAAAAATACTTACCGTATACTTCATTGCATTAAAATCAATGTTTGGTTAATAAGTGTAAACAAGCAAATGCAAGAAAAGCTTTAATAATTAGATGCTTTTATAAAATCTATCGAAAATTGTTTTTCTAATTTAAATTTATGCAAATTTATACAGGACTTTCCATTAATATAATTATAATTGACAAAATAAATATTTTAAAACAAAAAACAAAGTCATAATACAATTAATTTTTAACGCATTAATTCCCATATAAGACGCGATTGTAATTAAATAATATTTCAATACCATTATTAATGAATTTTTTTAAAAATTATCTCATATTTATTTAAGAAGAAAAAATTAAAAATTTACATAAAAAGCATATTTTTATTTCGAGTTATTAGCCGTTACCAGCGCTAAAAAACGCTTTTAATTGTTATGTTTCATTATCAAAGTATCAGAAGTCATAATCAAGATTTTGTTATTGAATTCTAATTAAAAAATTGTACTTTATTTGTTATGTTGGTATTTCCTTTAGATTGCGGATTATAAGAGAGTTAATACGGAATTTAAGAATAAAATTAATTTTTCTAATTAAAAACATAAGTTTTAAAATATAAGTTTTATCTTCGCCGAAATCTTTCTATCATTGAAAATATATTTTACTTAAATAAGCTATATTCTAATTAATTGATACGAACATAAAATTAATATTTTTTTCAAAAAAATGTAGATGTAATTTTCGCTGTAAATGCATACTGTAAATATTTACTATTATCTAAACTTATAATAAACGTAAAAATTACTGAGGCTAAAGTATCAATAAAACTATTCTGAGATTGCATTTTGAACATTTTTAGCTCACTTTGTAAAAGTCAGCTATTGTATTTGGAGATTAGTGTGGCTCTGTTAATCTGTCAGGATGGAGACCTGAATCAATAATAATTAAAAATTTTGTTTATTTAAAAATAAAATTCCAAAAATGTTAAGCAACAATTTAATAAGTTTTTTTGAGTAAAGGGAAAGCAGATTTTTATAATTCACTTAACTAATGCACATACCTCTTCACTTAAAAAATATTTGAATCAAAGTGAGATCATTACTAATGTTTTATTTCTTTAATGTTGGTGACCAACAATACCTTCTTATTACCCGTAATATTGTTTTTAAAAAATTTATTGTTTTAAAAAACATTGTTAGATAGAACTTCAGTGAATGGTTTACAAAAATTTGATTCATTTTGTGTTCATATCATTTTGAAACTCTAATAATTCTAATATTTAATTAAACAACAAAAAATTTTTTTATACATTACCAAAGTGCATTTTAGTAATTTATTAAGTGCTCAGACTAAACAGAAGACGATTTTAATCTCCAGCATCTGTAATTCAAAAACTCTGTGACAAAATTCCAGGCTCAGCCATACTGCACATTTTTATACTAATTCCAATTAATAGGCTGGAGAAAAAAACCCAACTGACTAATAAAAAGAGAAAAATAGTTTGCTATATCCGATAAACACGGCTTAACATTTTTAGTAATTAAATCCTCATCTATATTTTGCTAATTTTTTATGAATCAATTATAAGAAACATTATTAGAGTTAAATAAGATTGTATTAGATAAATTATTTGTATTCTAATTTAAAAAATAAGATTGAATAAATTTTAACAAAGATTGAGAAATGTAACCGGCAATGGTAATAAAATGTGGCAATACTTTTAAATTGTTTCAATTTTTTAACCATTAAATGATAATTATACTTAAATTTAGAAAATTTTCAGTGTAAATAAGCATCAATCTTTCGTCATATTTCATCAGCGGCTAAATGTATTTTCAGAATCTTATTCAAAACTAATCGATTGTTTCTATTAAAAATTTGAATGATGAAATTATTTTTAAAGTAATAAAAGAATCGCAGGAACTATTAAAAAAAGAAGAATAATTAAAGTAAATTCCAAATTACTTAATAAGAATGAAATATTAAGGGTTTTCACACTCAAACCGCTGTAAATAATATTTAACAGCTAATATTGTCACGCGAATTAATTTTACAATAAGCTAATGCCTAGAAATTCCGATGAATAACGAACGTATGCATCGCTAATTACATCAATGCTACTGAAATCAATTAAACATCCATAGTAGTAACGCAAATCATTTTATATAAATAGCGCAACCTTTTCTAAAAGTCATCAGTTGTGTGTCTTTAGTGAACTTAACTTTGATTTTGATTAGTTTTATTATAAAGATTTTTCTTCAGTACAAATAAAAACATGAAATTATATTTAGTTATCGTAATCGTGTCATTTATGATATTAAGTACTGTAGTGACTGAAGATTGCGCACAAGATTATGGCGGGCATGGTGGCTATGGGTATGGACTATACGGTGGTTATCCTCGTTATTACGGAGGAGGCTATGGTAGAGGATATGGTGGTTACGGTGGTTATGGAGGATATGGCGGTTATGGTTACGGTCGGGGCTATGGCTATGGGCCTCGTGGTTATGGTGGTTATGGCGGTTATTATGGATAAATAATTAATTATTTTTCCACGAATTTTTAATACTATCACGAATTTTTCTATTTTTTATATTAGCCATCATTTAAGTTTATATTTATGCTCGCATTAAATGTTTTATTTTATTATATATTATTTAATTTACATAATTTATTATTGTCTGTAATACATTCTCTCTCAAATAAATATATTTCTACCTTACTAAATGTAACTGGTATTTAACAAAAAATTTACTTAAATGTCCTAATTTCTTAATCGTCCAAATACTGTAAAACCAAAAAAATAAGTTAAATTTGTTAATTCATTTGAATTTCTGAATTTCCGGTATTTTGCAGTATTTTCAAAATATTTCTCATTTTATAAAATTCAAAACCAAGTATACCAAAGCACTGTTAGGATAAAAAATTATAAATGGGTTAATTAAAAGATTTATTTAGTCATATACTACTTTTGGAAAAAATTCCGATAATTACCTGTAAACAATTGAGCGCAATAAAAATAATAATACATATCGTCCCAAACTTATAAATGTAGAGCAAATAAAACATCCACGTTATAGCCATTGTGATATAAAGAGTGCAACTGAATGCGAATTCGACAACGCGTGGCTTTTTAATATCAAATTGATTAGTACAGCCATAAAAATAATAAATTTTTAAACCAACGAACAATAATATAAGTAGTAATACAACGCCACACGTGATAATAAAAATCAAAAAGTCGTTTTTAGCCGCTAATCCACAACTGTTTTATTCAACAAAAAGTATTAATTATGCAGAAGATTTTTTCGATTAATGCAAAAGTATATAATTATTTACTTACAAATATTCTTCAGGGCTTAACTTTCTATTTCCCTGTGATTCAAATATTACGGTTACGGTTACAATAAATGCTGGAATACCATATCCCACAACAATGAAAAATAATACGTAACAACATTTATCATATTCATGGTTTTCAATATGGTTTTCAATAAACTTTTCCATAAATCTACGCTCGGACACCATATAATATAAATCATATGCTTCGAGAAGTATCCAGAATAAAGTGGACAATAATGAGAGCAATAGAAACATCGCTATAAGAGAACACCGAAGAGACTGGCAAAGAAAATTTAAAATTTCAATAAATATTATTTTACATTTAAATTTAACATTTAAATAAATTAAAAGCTATTTTTTATACTTGAATCAATTATATTAACTTTTATTAATAAACTGCCCATGTTTATAATTAATCGATTTTTATGACCCAAAACTAAAAACAGAAAGATTAATATTTTAACGAGTGACCTATCAAACAACATGAAAGATTTTGATTACTAATCCATTTAGGGTTATCTTATTAATTAATTAACTACTTTAACATCTATCAACTTTAATTAATTTATCTAAGTTAAATAGTTAAATAATTATATTGGTTGTTCCCGAAAAATTATAAAGAACGCCAGCTTTAATAAAAATAAATTAAATTTACGATTTCCTCTTTTATAGATTTATCCGTTCGAACGCCTTCTTTTTTATACATAAGAAATATAGTGATAATATTGACCGCAATAAGACACCCACAGATGTTCAATATTATTAGACTCCTCTTCTTAGTTCTATCACGTCTTCTTTTCTCTTGATCCTCTTGATTTAGCTGTAAATCTTCACTTTTTAAAATAATATTGATTAGTACCGGTATCGCCAATAACAATCCAATCAATGCCAAGATTGTGCAAACATAATTCCCTATGAAAACCGCTTTCTGGTTCCGTTCTCTTTCCGTTTTGTCCGTTTTAACTCCAAAATAGCTTAAATGTGTGCATTCGCACACAGTTATGTCTCTTGTAGTCAACTCCTGATTTAATTGGCAACCATAATCTGACCATCTATTATATGAAAAGTCCCAATAAACGCAAACACTCTCATCGCCAAATTGTAAAGGGTTTTTATTCTCAAAACTATTAATTTATTAAAGAAATGTTTAGAACAAAACAATTATATAAGAAAAGTATTTAGACCTGACTCTAGTTTTGAGTCCGTCGTTAAATTGAAAAACATCTTTCGTGTCGATTACTGCAAACGATAGTACATTTGAGTTCGTTTCAAACTGGTCTCGATTACTAAATTTGCTATCGTTTCCAGGCATGTAATCTTCGATGTTGTACACAATCGCACCGAAAGCAGTGTTATTGCATTTATTATTGTCAATTAACTCGGTCTTAACACCTGCCGGTAAATCTATGTAAGTAAAAGTTTCTCTATCGCTCTTAAATGTTAGGCCGTCATTAAACTTGTTGTAAGTTTTGACAGCTATGTTGTTATTGGAAATATTTTTTTCTGTCGTTTCGTTTTTGCTCGAAACGCTGCAGCCATAAGTGAACGCTGAAAAGTGTAGGTTAAGCAAAATTTTCGATGACAACTCATTTTTCTCATCGTCGGTCGCATTATTCCATGCATTTTCTTTATCGATTAAATTACTGAAAATGTTGACCACATTTGTCGCGTATTTTTTTGCATTATCTTCATTTAATGGTACTCCGCTACCATTTAGTAAATATTGCATTTTATCTATGATTTCGATAGTTTTCTTCAAGGAGTTTGTACTTTGAACGCTATCACTACTATTAAGTGTTTTATTAACGCTATTGACTAGATTTAAAATTTTCTCAACCGACGTATCGAATGTAAAATTATTTGCCTCATCAAAGAAATTTGATATCTTTTGGTCGCAATCTTGTTCGTCACAATAGTCTTTATCGTCGGGACTAATTGTTGATGTTGTTGTTGTAGTGGTAGATGTATTGTGTGAATCTAAATATTGTAGGCTTTCGCTTAAATCAAATTCATTTTTGAAATATATATAATTTTACCACAATTTTTGGCGAAATAATTCCAGCAAAATTTATAACGCGTACAGTTTTCCGGACATTTGCAGTATTCATGGATCGAATTAGCGGTGTTATTATATTCGCAGATTTTTGTTATATTCGTAGATTCAGGAACACAATTATATGTTTTATTATCGGATTTTAAATCGCAACAATCTTTCTCTTGCTTACAATTATATTCCGCTAAGTTTATTTTCGGAAAGTTTTAAAGAATAGATAACGTAATTATCGTTATAATATAGCTTATGGTTTTTTTAAAAAAAAATTATTAAAATTGAATTTAATTATAAACAGAAACAAGAACGAACATTCATAATGAGCTCACTTTGATTCTTATTTATTTCTGTAGACTAATTAAAATTATGTGAATTTTATTTGCTTTTAATATATACTAATATTTTTTAAAGACTCCCATCGATATGTTTTAGGCCAGAAATGCAATAAGTATAGCAACAAAAAATTTAAAGAAAGAAATCCCTTAATAATTATAAACGCATCATCAACCAGAAGGACGGCCATCCCTGATATAATAGCCGAATTTTACAAAGTGAGCTTAAAACTAAGGTATTAATTATTAAAATTTTACCGCAACTTGGCTCGTAATTCCAACAAAAATTGTTAACACTGCAGCTTACAAAACAAGAACATGGACCCTCGCTCGTATGATTTTCCTTGTTTTTATAGCAATCAGTTTCTGTTCCCTGAATACAAGTATCGTCGTCTTCGTATGACATACAACACTCACTCGTGGAATTGCAAACTGATTCAATGGCCAGTATTGCATTAATTTTAACAAAGATTATCAAAACAAGTATTTTAAATTGCAATTTTGTTAAATTCATTTTAACTTTA
>JAQIXJ010003042.1:0-13863 GCA_034700185.1 Phthiracarus laevigatus
GTGTAGCGACTGTTATGAATAACAGTAATATGGAAGAAGATTTAGTTCCTATATAATTATTAGATATATTTTGTCTTTACTTTAAGAATATCCAATTTTTAATTCTAACTCATTATTCTATCAATTTTTTCCCAATCTTCATACAAGTTATTTAAACCTATACAATTAATTAAAATAAATTTATTATTTTAGTTTTACTTAAACCAATCTACTAAACAAATAACAAAGTTAAGGCTTTAAGTTTTAATGGAAGTTATTCATAATCAATTACTTTAGATTTTATGAGGTGAGAGCAATATTATTAAATTTAATCATTGCATTGATGTGCGCATTTTGTATTAAGTTGATTGATGTAAAATTGTATAAAAATCACTTATATATTCATATTATACAAATTTTGTTGAAATCTAGTAAAAAAAATGTTTTAGACATACAAATGTTTAGTCTAAGGTTAAAGAAACTCTGTCTTCATCTTAATTTTTCATATATTAAGTAACCTAAACCTTTGAACTTTTATAAATAACTGTATTTGAGTTGTAATCTGAACCGCTTTTTTAAAAACATTTTTATTGTTTTGGGATAATAAAACAACGCTTTGCTATGTTTAAATACTGAATTATACTTATGTATTTTAAAAAAATATTTTTTACCAAATAAATATATATCTAAATGTATATTAATAGAAATACTTATAAATTATAATTAAATTCTATAATTTTTATTTATTTGCATATTAAAAATGGTATTTTTTAGGCTTTTAAGTAAAATTTATTATGAATTGAATCAATAATTATTAGCGTTTAGAATGCATAATTGAGAAAAATATGCATATTCTTATATGATTGCGAATTTTTTATTTATTTGTATATGAAGAAATTTGATTTATTTCATAGGGATTGGCCAAAGTTAATAAATTGTCGTTTGAAAAATATTTTAGTAAATTGCCACAAACTAATATCATATTTTAGCTGTTAGTTTTAGAAATATTTATATTTTTTCCTTTAATGCAACTTATGAGAATATTTTTTCTATATTTGATTCTAAATTTTGTACTTTTTCACCTAAAAATCCCTTAATTAACTTAATAGGTGAAAATTCCTTTATTAGAATAAAAATCAAAATTCCTTAATTAGCATAGGAAATAGGACAAACCCCAAGTATTAGCATCAGAAAAAGGTGAAAATCCATTTATTAACATAAGAAGTTGGTAAATGAATGAAAGTGAGGAAAATAAATAAATATTTCTAAAACTAACAGATAAAATATGATATTAGTTTGTGAAAATTTCCTAATATATATATACATTTTTAACAAGTTCTTAATACGTTTTCAGTATATAATTGTAACCAACTTTCCATGACAACTTAAAGCCATAACATCTTTGCTATTAGTTTGGTTGAATGATATATTAAACTAGAAATTAGCCCGCTTTCGGCGGGCGCCAACAGGTTCCTTTTCACAAAAATAATTCTACTTGAAAGAACTCAAACTCTACCCATCAAGATGAACCAACTCTAACCAGATATAATTTCAACCTAACCCACCTTTAACACCACCAGGTTAATTTCAACCTAATCTAACTTTAACCTAACCCAACTTTAATAAAGCCAAACATTACCCTAAATCAACCTGACAACTTTAACCTGACTCAACTTTGATAACGCAAAACTTTAACCTGACCCAACTTTAACCAGACCAAACTTTTACATGACTTTTACATAAACCTAACCCAACTTAAATAAGTCCAAACTATAACCTCACCCTACTATTACCAAACCGAATTTTAACCTGACAAACTTCAACCAACTTAAGACTATACCAATTTTAACCTGACCTAACTTTAACCTGACCCATTATAAACCTGACAACTTCAACCTGACCTGACTTTTATAACGCCGAACTTATACCTGACCTAACTTTTACAAAACCAAACTTTAACATGACACAACTTCTAGCTTATCCAACTTTAACCTGATCCAACATTAAATTAACATTTTCCTGACCCAAATTTAACCTTACATGCGTGACCTCTCATTTAACTCCGTTTATTGAGCTGAGTTGAATGTTTTGAGTTTTCCAACTGGATGCGCACCCTCTCAAGTCACCCCTTGTTTATCTACGTTCCGTGAGGTGAGTTAAAAGATATAGATGCCAAATAAACAAATTTAATTTTTAACCATTCCTAATAAGTGGGGGTTTGCCAACTCGATTCAAACGCTCTCAAGTATCCCTTCATTTAACTCCGTTTTTTGAGCTGAGTTGAATTATAAAGGTTTCGCATAGATATTTAATTTTTTGACCCTTCATAATTATGTGTGAATTTTCCATCTCGATACCCACCCCCTCAAGCGACCCCTTTATCAACTCCATTTTTGACCTGATATGATTAAATTTGATTTTGTATGGAGAATTCATTTTTTGACCACTCCTAAATAAGTGGTGGTTTGCTAATTCGATACCGTACTCAAACAATACAGTACACAACCCGTACACAACACTTACATACCCGTCTCAACCCGTCGCAACCCGCTCCGACCCAACCCAACCCCAACCAACCTAACCCAATCCTACACGAACCAACCCAAACCTTCACAAGCCTTTACAAACCTTATCCTTTCCCAACTCTTCCCAACTCTTTCCAACACTTCCCACCCCTTTCCAATTCTTCACAACCCTTCTCAACCATTTCCAATCCTTCTCAACCCTTCCCAACCTTTCCCAACCCTTCCCAACCCTTCCCAACCCTTCCCAACCCTTCCCTACCCTTCCCTACTCTTCCCTACCCTTCCCAACACAACCCAACCAAACCCAATTAGACCTAACCCGACCCAACCCGACCCAACCCAACCCAACCCAACCCAACCCAACCCAACCCATCACGACTCATCCCGACCCATCCCGACCCATCCCGACCCGACCAGACCAAACCCAACCCAACCCATCCCAACCCAACCCAACCTGACCCTACCCAAACCAAGGTTAGTCACCACCTTGAAACCCCCTTTTTAGCATCTACATTTTGATTTGATTCCATTGATGTAGGTGCCTAGTGGGTGGAATCTTAAGAGAGGAGCTTATAATATTAAATCAGTTTTAGTCCCCATTATTTTCATGAAGGGTCCTACCCCATCGAGTGACCCCTCATTTTACTCAGTTCTATGAGCTGGTTCGAATGATATAAGTGTGGATAGGTATTTTGAATTTTTTTGCTCCTCCTTTTTAGGGGGTGCCCGCCACCTCGAAACCCCCCGACTTGCTATCTATCCTCTCTTCCAGCTGAATCCAAAAATATATGGGTCGGGGGGTGCAGCCACCAGGGGAGGCGCCTATAAAGGCTATCACACACAGACAGAAAACTTCGGAATATGTATATATGATGATGATACTTTTTAGTATTGATTTTAAAAATAAAGTTATTTTTATGTAAAATTTGAGTGAATTATTATAGTTTTTAACCCTAAATGGTATAATTCCAACCCATTTATTAATATAAATCTGCGATCACCGGAAGGGAGGGACGGATGGACATGCAAACAGGCAAACAGACAGAATTAAATCCATAAGCTAGACTTTGCTATTCAAAGTGAGAGAAAAAATTTACTTATTCCTAAAACAATCATCTAAAATATGACATTAATTTATGGGAATTTTGTAATAAATACATTTTTCTTAAAAAGACAAAGTTTAAGTGAATCTCCTAAAACACTTAAATGCAAAATTGTGTATTTTTATGTATGAAAACTTATTGAAAAGTTTATTTGAAAAATTGAAAAAGTTTTTCTAAATCATATCAAATTTTTTTTCAGTTATGGTTCATATTTTAATTATCATTTAAAAATTTATTATTCATTTATGAGAAAGACTTTATTAAAGTATAACCAAAACCATCGAATCCATTGACCATTCGGTACCAAATAGTTGGTTCCAATGTTGACCGTTTAGTTTCATTGCCCCATTCATTTGAGTAGAAACAGTGTCCATATAGTCGTCACTTTGAATTCGTGTGTTTGAATGTATGTTCTAACTTAATATGCAATTACCAAACCATGTTAACCATTGAATCCATTGACAATTTAATCCAATTTGTTCCACTCTTGAGCGCCTGGGGAACTGCCCCCACAGGCCCTGCGAGTGCCCTCTTTTTGGTTCCGTGAAACCGATGGGCGAGGAGTTAGTTCCCACTAACAGGTTGGCCGATACCAAATCCATGTCCAAACCAATCCAAGTCCGTCACACCAATCGATGTCGAAACCAGTGTAAACCAATCGATACGAAACCAAAACCGATTCAAACACATATTAATAAGTATTTGTCTGCAATCGAGTAATGATTTGATTGAATTTGGCACAAAGTGTTACAAACAATTCAGTACAGCATAACCATTGAAACCATTGAGAGACGACAGACTTTAACCAACTTTACTGCAACCATAGACCAAACCAAACGAACTCAACCGATGCCCCACTTTGTGTTACATTCAACCAAACATTACTCTGGATCAGGACGGGAGGGACAGAACGGGACAGGTTTGGGATTAAGTTTTTTTTTTGTTTTTATTGACATATAAATGGACAGGAAATATATATATAAAATATATATAAAAATGTGGACAATTGGCAGGACATGATTGCCTACAAATCTGTTCAAATGTGCAAATCAGTTATCATTGAATGTCAGTCTATATGTACCATTAGTCGCCACCATTCTATGCAATCATGAAAATATAAAAAGTTAACTAAGATTTATAACGATTTCTTAGTTTTTCTTTTCTTAATTGATTAATACATACCAATTGCATACAACATAATCACTGCATTCGTCTCATCTCTTCAGTGAAATCTTCGAAATTGTCACCAAATCCATAGTCGATTATGTGATGAATATGTGTTGAAAACTAAACCATTTGAACGAATCCAAAACCATCGGAATTGGTCCACATTTCCATAAGAAATTGAACCATTAATTATCACTTAAATTATCAAAAATCAAAATGAAATTTTATAAAATTTTTTCATTTTTGTTGCAATAAATTCTGAATTGAATTGTTATTTAAATTGTTAGAACTGTTTTATTAAACTTATTTTAATTATTGAAATCATTATTGATAACAATTTGAATTAAATTTGTTTAATTGTTTCCAATAAAAATATAAAAATAACGTATAAAACTATTTATTAAATGCAAACTGTTTTGAATTGCTGTTATAAAACTTTTAAAACTTTACTGCAATTACAACAATTAGAATTTATGTATGACTCGTTTTAATAACCCTTTTCTATCCATTATTATCCGAAATAAATAGTCAAACACATAAGCTTTGAACGCTTTAAACGACAATTTGACACAACAGTCCAAATTCACGAATAATAGTGAAATAGGGTCCAGCATTCAAAGAGTGTCATTCAGTGGCATTTCATTTATTACAACTATCTGCTAATTACATGTCCAAAACTACTACTAGTCTTTATAAATAAAAATCATTTGAATTCGTAAATTATGAAACAGAGTTTTTAATTATTTTATCGCATGTCTCAACTTTTTACATTGTTGTGTGTCCAATACTTCAAGTGACTGTTAGAATCATAATGTATTTGAAAATTCGTTTCGCGATTAAATATTAATGAAGCTGGAAAATATCTTTTAATCAATGTTTTGTCACTTAATAATTAGTTTTTTAGGATTTCTTTCCGGTTCACTGACAGGTAAATTATGCAATCATTAAATTGAATCAGAAATTTAAAGTGAATATATTAAAATTATGAAAATTAATATGATAAAAATTAGTCAAAAAAAGATATTCTTATTGCATAAAAATCTAATAAAAATGATATATTGAATGACATAAGTTGATAGAAGTTTTTTACCGCACACTCAACTGGAATACTATTCTCACGTAACCACTAAACATTGTGGCCTACGATATGAAAGTGCTGAACATATATGCCTCGCAGACACTGCACCAATTGTCAAACACGATGCAACACAAATGCCTCATAAACTAGACATGGATAATATATTTGCAACAATTTTAGGAGAATTTCCATTTATGGCTTCGATTCATGGTTGTGGTGGTGTTTTAATTAACAATTTATGGGCATTGACAGCAGCGCATTGTGTTAATAGGTATTTATAATTATTTAATTGACAAAAATGTTAGAAATACTATAAAGTGATTATAATGGATTAAACTGTCCATAATAGATATAATTACGATTTCAATGTGATTCATATTGGATCAGTTTCGACAGCGGTAAACAGTAGAGGACAATACTATAAGCAAATTGGAATCGAAAAGTTTGTAATGAAACGAAAATTAGAAAATTCAACAAAACTGAGTGAACGAGCGTTTGATATTGCAGTCGTAAAACTGAAAACTAAATACAATAACACCAAAGTTGGCAATAATTATATTATTAACAGCATTTGCTTACCGATCAAAAATATAATCAACAAATACACGGAAATGTCCTTATCTTTGGGTTGGAGTTCCATAAGTAATATTCCCAATACTGACAGCTCAGCGAACCATCAATTTCTTGGCAAAACAATTGTTAAAATAATTTCTCGAAATAGATGCGACCAATTATTGGATAAAACGCACAAACATATGACGCAAACCGATAGTTTAATATGCGTGGAAGGCATTACACCAGCTATTTGTCGGGTAATTTAATGCCATTTAATCCATTAATAAGTGGATCTAATGATTCAACAATTAATCATTTTAGTCTGATTTTGGCGGTATTCTTGTTCAATACGCTAATCAAAGAGCTATAGTAATTGGTATCGCTATTAGTGTTTTACACAAACGAAGAGAAATGTTTTGTGAAAATGGTTTCGCATATTTTGTTCGCGTATCGAAACACGCCGATTGGATTATTTCACAAATTTCCAAAAATTAATATATATTTTTTATTTATTAACAAATTATTAAAATTAAACAATACTTAAATTATTAAACTATACTAAATTATATGATTTTTCCGAAACTAGTTTATAAATTTATCGAATGAAACCCAAACCAATAATTGGTTGTTGACTGGTTTGGGCCAAAAACTCAATTCAAAACCCTTTGTCAATTAAACCAAATTAAAGAGCACTTACATTAATATTACACTTACACTACAATATAGTTTAAAATTTTTAATTTGAATTTAAATAATGAAAACAATAAATATCACGAATACTATCAAATTAGTCGCTATTAATCAAAAGATGAATTTAAAAAATAGTTTTAAACTTAATATTTTAATGGTTTAACATTTTAGTGTATTTCATAGTAATTTCGCTGAACTTGAGATATTGCACATCTTTTACGTGTCTATGATTAAGAATTTCCATTTTATTCAACAAATCAAACTATTAGAAAAAACAAAAACATTTTTTTTTAAATGAATATACGCGATAGCGTTCGGAATTTTAGTTGAATTTTAAATCAACTTTAGCTTTAATGGTTGACAATTCTATATTTAGATTGTGACCCAGATTCGCAAAGTTATTGATGATTTCTATTTGTATTCGAGTCGAAAATATTAGTGTCCACAGTTACACGCTATTAATATACGTGATTATTGATTATTTAGATTATATTCAATTATCAATAAACACATTTCCATCGCGCCGTCATTATTCTGGAGATAATTATTTCATATAGTATACCCATTAATATAATTCGTGGGAAAATCAATAATGCATTTAAAATAAAATATAAATTTCAAAAACCAAATTAATATTCGCGATATAATTTGAAATCAAATATTTGTATATCATAATCGAGAAATGAAGTTTTATGAACGCTCTGAATCACAATTTAAACCTAGTTATTAGGCAACACTTTTATCGGATTCTTTTTTAGTGATATTACAAAACCTATTTATTTAAATGAACACATCAAAAAATTATTATCATAATTAAACTTTATTTATTCAATCTAAATGGCCAAAAAGATTACGGATTTTTTTTCGTTTTTTAATACAAAAAAAAATAAGTTATACCGGTATATACAAAATTTGAAAGAAATTTTATTCAAAACGCTAAACATAGCTTCAAATTTTTACAATCAATTTTATAAATTTTGAGATAGAAAAATACACGCAACCATAAAATATCGAAAAAGAAATGCATGACACAATTTCAAAATAAAAATTAAAAAACAAATAATTTTAAACAAAACAACTTAATAACTACAGCGTAACAGACAAGATAAAAGAAAAAGTATCGTAATTAAATTAGAACATCAATTTGATATCAATTATTTCTGGTTAAGTCTTCGCTGACACGAAGAGAGAAAAGAAAAAGAGTGAAAGTCAAACGAGTCTGCGTTGTGTGTGAGAGAGAATTTCTTACTGTATTCAATTTTATAATAATAGCGTCAAAAACAAACAAATAATAATAATAAAAATAATAATAAAAATAATAATAAAAATAATAATAATAATAAAGAACACCATTAATTTGAGTTTTATTATCGGCAGCACTAATATATACAGCAAATCAATGCGTATTTGATTTTTTGAAAGCGTATTATCATCAAAAACGAAAATTGGGACTAAAATTGATAGTGTGTCTCATTCCCATTCACCGACGTAACCATTTTTTAGCGGCAATAGTCGATGATTATTGCGAAAAAACATTTGATGCATGGGTGCGGACGTGGAACTTCTAATATAATTATTGATGGCATACTTTCGGTGATTGACCATACTTTTGCGATTAACGCCGTAAATGTCGTTATTATCGTTATTATGATTGTTCGCTATACTAATACTACTATTACTGTTGACGCTATTATTTGGCGTAAAAGCTTCCGCAGACGAGTCTGATAGTGTGTTGTTAGCGTCGAAGTGTGTGCCATTCGATGATAACTTTTTGCCGCTATTGTCATAAACTTGATCACCAATTATTGTGCGATTATTAACGCTATTATTATTATTGTTACTATTGCTACCACTATTATTGCTATTAGGAAGTGGTTTAATCAAACCACGACTACTGGCTTTTTTGAGTATTGGTGGGTCTTGTTTGCTGGAAATTGGATTCGATTGGGTCTTCTGTAGTTGTTGTTGTTGTTGCTGCTGCTGTTGTTGCGATGAACGTTTCGCAAAGTTTGGAACTCGCGCTTTAAATCCGCAATAATAAGGGTCTTCTATGAGTTGTAACCAAACAAATAAAAAATGAATTATTATTATCGAAATTAATTTGATTACAAAATAATAAGCTTAGCAGTAATCGTATTTAAGTTACTTAATTATAAAATCAAATAAAAAAATTATGCTAATGTATGGGCAGTAAAAAAATTAAAATGATAAAAACGCTTTAGTTTAAGGTCAAAAAATCTAAAACCCTTATTAAATTGAAAGCCTTGAATTGGAATTTGGGAGATCTGAAAATCAAATCAAGCACATAAAAACCCAGTGGTAGAGAGAGAGAGAGAGAGAGAGAGAGAGAGAACGTGAATGGCGTGATGGAAACAGATCAAACAAACATAATAAATAATATAATACTGCTAAATAGATGATGATGAAGGTCGAGATGTCTCTACAATGCTTACCTCATAAAACAGATTACGGCTGGAAAACAATGTGTGCATAACTTATTTCAAAAAGTAAGCCACCATTCATATTATGTTTAAAAAAGTTTTACACAATTATGCCATTCATTTACGAATAAAAAAAACAATTGATAAGAGATAACATTTTGCATTATTTTTCGGAGTTACATAAAAAAAATGAGATTTGAAATTAATGATTAGAAAAACGAAAGCGTTTTTCATTAAACAAAGAGTAGCAGCAAAAGAAATAAGAGTTGAACACATGATTAATTTAATAATGGTATTTAGAATGAAACGATTTCGAAATTTTAAAAACCCCAATACGGTTATAGCAACGAAAATGTTTATACCATGTTTATTGTTATCATTCTTTGACTTTGGTACCACAACTGCGCCCATATTCTCCGCATCGTAATCGTAATCTGGTTTCGGCAGATTCAGTGGCGCTTTTTTGCTGAAGAGGTCGCGCGGCGGCAATTTTGGCGGACGACCGCTACCCTTCTCGTAGCCTTGTTTGTGTCCGTAGTGAGCGTTTGCCGAACCGCTGCCGCCAGAGGAGGAGGAAGTGTTGCCCGGCATTGAGTATGGGTCTTCTTCCATCTGATTTTTCGTGCGATCGAATATCTGCCCCAAATTTCTACGATTATCGACTGATGCGATAGAGAAAAAAATTAAATATAACGCAATTTAAGAGCGATTATTTAGAAAACGTAATGTATTGGTATTTTACCAAAAAAACACTAAATTTTATAATCGCGTACAAAACATTGTGAGCAATAAAAAAATATAATAAGCAAACACGAATGCCTTGTATTTTTTAAAATAATTTTTTTATATGTTTTCTAATGCGAGATCAAATGATAAGGAGCAATAAAATATCGCTATTTTTACTAAAAGGCAATTACATAAGTAATATTCTAATTTATAACTTTTCTGTTTTGGACGGTTCGCTGAAAAGAAACACAAGGAAACTAACGCATCAATAAAACACTAGATCCGATTAAAAAATACAAAAAAATAATAAAAATGAATAAAAAAAATCAAAAAAGTACTGTAAACAATAATAATACTAATAATGATAAAAAAGAAAAGTACAAAAAGGGATTCGTGTCTCGAAAATATAGGTAAACAAATTTTTCGTGCGATGAAGAATAAGCCAAAATCGAGGTCAGAGACTATATTAACGATATTAACGATAGAACGCCAACAACGAAAAAATAATAAAGCTAAACTAATGATACATTAAACTAAAGATAACTAATGTAATAGCGAACAAAAAACAGAGATTAAGCGAATACTTGGCGGTAATTTAGTTTTGAGCATATCAAGCGCCACAATATTGATGATCATAACCCACGACGAAAGGTCAAGAATATCGGACGCGTCTCTAACGAACGCAATGCAACTGATGCACTGTGTTTCCAGCTTTCGTCGGTCAGGATATGCGCATTTCAGTTCGCGGTGAATGTTCGACTGAAACTTCTTGATATCGAACAGCTTAACCGATTTCTGCAGTTCCAGCAAACCGTTCGACTTAATAATTTCGTTCGCAACGCTGGTATTATTATCGCCCGTATTGTTACCATCTCTTTCCGTTTGCCATCCTTTCACGTAGACATTAGACTTGCTAATACGTTTGATCATGATATTTCCGTCCTGATCCATCTTCACTTTCACTCCCAGACCAATATTACGCTTAATGTCCTCCGTTTTAACGTCTCTCATCGGATTATCGAAGCCATTGAGTCCAATACGGTAACCGTCGAAACCGTTATCCAATCCATTGATGGTGAGAATCGGTGCTCTGGCGTATGCTTTGGCCACACGACGATTCCGTTCCATACATATGATTTTGGCCCATATTTCGTCATCAATTTGATCCCATTTTATCAAGATTTCCTGTATGTGATCCTTTAAATAATGATAAACAGAGGAAAAAAGTGAAAAAGAGATTAACTAAAACTAGAAATTAAATTTTATTATTATATAGCGATTTAATGCATTTTGTTATTTAATACCGTATTATTAAAGCTATTTATTATATTTAATTTATACTTTTGCGAGAGAGATAAGTCCTGTTTTTATTTCAATTATTTCTTTCATTTTCGACTCGAGAGGCAGTGTTGGCACGCATGAAATAAAAAACAAAATTCTTTTATGTTTAGCAACGCTAAAATTAAAACACACGAACTCTATGGGTTTAGCATAAATTTTGGTAGCGCTTCCAAAACGAGAAGTTTAGTCGGTTAAAATTATAGTAAGGTTCGGGATTAAAAATTTAAATACTTATCTTAATATTTAGTTTCATACTGGGGTATTGAAAGATCCAAATAATAGTAATTTATGGGAATCAATAAATTATATTATTTTTTTCTATGCTAACTATGGAAAGAGATATAAAAAACTTTATTATTAGCGTATAATTATATACTGGAGGACATAAACATGTTTTTTTTCTATTCGCGTCCCGATAGTCTTTATTTAAAAATCTTCGTGTGCCTATAAATTTTATTCAACGAACTCAAATCGCACAATAAAATCGCAAATAATCGAAAATAAAAACCTTAGAGATCTATAAATATCCACTGAGTTTAAAAGATATTTATATATGAAAATAATTTATAATTCTTTTAGCCTTAAGATTTTTATGCAATTGAGCGCAACGCACAAATAACGCACAGAAGTGTTATGTGTGTTTACTGAACGGGGCATAGAGTTTAGAAAAGCAAATTGGCCAAGAGTTTCGGTAAATAATAAGCACTTTTCAGGTTAAGAGTATGTCAGAGCCCCGCGTTTAATGCATTCTTCTATTCTAAACGCAAAAAAAACTAATTTAAATGCCACAAAAGTTTAAACACCCGTAAATGGTAAATAAGGCGAAAAGTTTTTCGCCAAACACTTGTATTTTAAATGATTGATGTCCGTTTGACAGTTAAGCCTTTTAAAACGAATGAGTCATTTTGACTGATCACAACAATTTTAGCGAATGAACATTATATTCGGTAATTTATGCCCAAACGTAATCGTCAACAGCAATGTGTGAAATTTTGAATCCATTACCTACAAGTTTAAGGTCAGTTCCATATGCCCGTATTAATAATTAGTGTGTTTATAAATACGCGCTAAACAGTTCACAGCTAAAATGAAATAATCGGTAAATGAGTGCCGCTTTGTTTAATGATAATCATTATTTTTAACGTTGCGCTTAAATAGCGTTTCCCTTTAAAAAACGAGAGACACATTTTGTTTAACATTTGCCCATTTGCTTAGTTAATGTAATTAGCGTTTTTAATGCATTGGTTAGAAAAATTAAGTCAGGTGTAAACAAACACGATTCTCGCCGATGTATAATTAGTTTTTGATGTCTGTGCTTATTTTTAATTTTTTTTTCATTAATTTATGCCCTTTTGAACTTTTTTCATTTAATGAAAAGGGATATCGAGATATTAAAATAGCGCACACAAATTTTTTAATCCAATTTTATTAACACGTTAATTTAAAATAAGACCAATTTTTGCGTTTACTTTGACATAGCTGTCGATTTTAAAATTAATGCAATAAAGCAAAACATAATATTGACAGTAATGCGAGTACACTTTAAAAATTTAGGCTAAATAATTAACATATAACAAAATAATTCGACGTAATAGTTAATTAATTTCCCAATTAATTAATAGTATTCTCGATAAATTTCTTAATACAAATAAATGTGTGTGCGGCGAAAAAAAACGCATTACAATGTAATTTGAAATGATAAAAAATGTATATATTTATGTTGAATTGAATGCACGAAAAAGAGTAGTGTGTGTGTGCAACAAATGCAGAATTAGTACTAGCATTACGATCAATTATAGCGAGAAAAAAAACAAAATGAATTCATAAACGCAATTGTTAACTTAATTGCTAAATAATCAAAATGTCACAATTATGAGGTTCGTATTTAAAAAATTGTGCCGCAGTTGTTTTTTCGCACAACAATAAGATCAAGTTTAATGCGAGACACAATGTAACGGTAAATGAATGAGTGCAGCAGGAAAATTGTTTGGCTAAATTGCGTATGCGAGAGTGTGTGGTGAGTACGAGTGTGTGTGTTTCAACAAAAAGTTTTTAAAAAAGAAAAATTAATTAATATTCTGATAAGAATTTTTATTTAAGACAATGAAGCGCTAACTGTGAAGATAATGACATACAGTATGTCTCACAGGCTTGTAATTTCGAGGTTAGCGGAACGATATGATGAGAGAGAGAGAGAGAGAGAGAGAGAGAGAGAGAGAGAGAGAGAGAGAGAGAGAGAGAACAGAATGTGTGAACAG
>JAQIXJ010003043.1:0-13858 GCA_034700185.1 Phthiracarus laevigatus
TGACTTATGTCTCGGTCAGTAATGCCTGTAAGACCTGCGTAACCAACTGTATTATATCCAAACTGTTTTATAGCCAGCAATAACACCTGCGTATTTCTAGTTAGAGGATGCGCAAAGATTTTTAAGTGGGATGGTAACAATAAACAATACAAACAAAGGTAGACCACAGTAATTAGATCGAACAATGAATAAAAAAATTACTAAAATCTACTGAACAAATAAAAATACCGAATAAATAGTTTTCTATCCCACATATGGCCATAATTCTGTGTAAGAATGTAAACTAGTTGTTAGTTTTGTTAACTATTTTAGTATTAAATGATTATCTTTCATGACTTATTTATATTGATATTTAATTATATTTAATCATTTTAAATAACACTGATTTTTGAATTTAACTCATAATGCGATTTATCATAGATTTTAAAGGATTCAAAAATATATATATTTCTTTTTCTATTAAAAACTCGTTGGTTTTTTCTATGGTTAAACGGGCTTTTTCGGCTATCTTTATGAATTCTTTTATTAATTTTTTATCTGAATAGTCTTATTTTTTCAGTACAAAAGTATTAAGATATTTTGCACAAAACATTTATCTTTAAGTGATCCACTTTATCGTTTTTGATGGAAAACAACTAATCCTTAATTATATCAGATAATTATTTTGTCAATAGTTTTTGAATACATAATGTCAATGTCAATGTAATGTATTATATTCAGTTTAAATCATTTTCAAATTCAAAAATAAAATTTTTTATATATAAATGAACGATGAAAATTTAATTTATATTAAACAAAAATCTAAATTAAATAAATGCTGTAAATTTAGTAATAGATTCAAAATCTTCACTATAGATTAGAATTCACACTTCTAAATTCATTTGTAGCTAACGTATTAAATACTTTTCTAATCAAATATATAAGTTATAATGATAACCGAAAATAACTGAAAATATGATAGTACAAAAAATTGCAAAATATATAGACAAAACTTTTAGGATCTAATTTCTGGAAAACTTGGATAGATTCTGAATGAAGACAACCAATCGATTTTCATACAAGTGATATTGTCGAAAAAAATGAATATTATAGCGATGTTAATCCTAATTTTGTTTATTTAGATCAAAGCGTTTTGTTTGGAAACATTAATATTTAATTTTGAAAGCAAAAGTATTTTGAAAAATAAGTCATTAGTAATTTTTGGTGACTATAAAAAAAGTTTCTGGGAAGGGATAACAAAGTTAAGCAAACTAAGACGACAATTATCCTGTTTTCTTAAATAAATTTTTTATAGCTTTTATAGCATTTATCCTTTAAAAATAGCAAATAATAGCATTTATTAAAAGGCTAAAACGACTCCAACAAATACATGCATATATTAATAATATGTTTTAATTTATAAAATAAAAAGTAGCTTACCGAACTGTATGTTATTATTTTAACTAGTAAGTAATTATACAATTTTTTATTAACTGTATTTCATTTGAAGTAAAAAACAAAAAAATGAGTTTACTCCTTAAGTTATTAAAATTAATTAAAAATAATTAAGTACAAATTTTAATAAGTCTGTGTTAACCATAACAAAATTTATTTTATCAGTATAAAGTATTAAAATATTTTTTATTCTTAGTTTGTTTCATTATATACTTTATTTAATTTAATAAACTTTTTTTATAAAAAAACTTTTTGAGTACATTTTCGCAGATAATTGACGCCTTATTAAGTTGTGGATAGCAGATGTATGTTCATGAGTAACGATCAAATCAGAGAATAATCTTTGTGAGAGCATTTATTGAATAAGTTCAGAAGTTCTGCACAAACTTTGTGAGAAAATTGAGCTTATAAATTTGACCATATCGCCGTCTGTGAGTCTGTCCTTGTGTCCGCATTGATATAATTATTAAGAGATTTTACCGTTTTCTTATAGATATTTGATTATAATAAGAGAAAACCCGTAACAGTTTGGACATATGTATTGTGAATCTAGACATAGATTTCGAACGATTGTATAGCAAAAGTGGTTGACAGTAAAAATTAGTCACATTTATTTTAATTTAGTTTCATTTCCGGCAAGTAATTATACATATAGACAATGGAGGACTGCATGAAACAAAGCAGTATTAAAGTTAGTTAAACCACAAAAATAATTACGTCTTAATCAGATTTAATAATTTATGGCAAATATTGTCGCACTTTTCTAGTAATTGATACACGGAAATTAAATATTAAATGAAAATTTAGGCTTCAAATTAGACTAGTAAACGGGTACCCGAATGTCTGGTTCGAGTCGGGTACCCGACAAGTTTGACGGGTCTGGCCGGGTTCGGGTTGAAACTTTTCGTGTATGGGTCTTGTCGGGTTTTAAAATTTTTATAACAAATCCCGACTTTCATAAAAAATACAAAGATATGATCAAGAATTTAGGAAAAATTTTGCCATTTTTGAAAACAGGACTTTATTTATACTAAATAACAAATATTAGTTGTAAAACTACTAAAATATATGTGGAATGTTTTTTGCAAAAAATTATTGACATTTGCTTAAGATGGATAATCGGGGCGGGACGCTTCGGGTTCAACAGTCACGGGCACAGGTCGGGTCGGGTTCAAACCTGTAGGGTACAGGTCGGGTCGGGTTCAGAAATTGCTATAGATTTACTAGTCTACTTCAAATAGATAATCATTTATACAGTTATCTGTACATCACTTTAAGATTTGTAAAAATACAGCACACGCCTTTTATTACACTTTTTCTTGTGCATTTTCCCCTGTTTGAAAATCTTTTTCTAGGTTTTGCTTTAAAGCAATAAAACAACGCATCGCTATTATAAGGCCTACAAATTACAACTTTATAAAAAATTTCACGTTTTTAAATTCTACAGTCCTTTATGCTTAGAGTATAGAGAGAGAGTGAACGAGTTTACTTATAATCTTTAATTTATTTATATAAGTGAAACGATAACTGGTTTTCCTTTACGCACCCATAATTTTAAATTTTTATGTTTTAAAATTAATGAGATGGATATGCTTGCATTTTAACACATTGTTTATAAATATTTTGAACGATATTCAGCAGCGCTTATCGCAAATTATTTGCAACATTTAATTTTGGTATATGAGTATAAATAAGTATTTGTAGATACAGTACAGTAAATTGCAAAAGTAAATCAAAGTATGTCAAAACTTTTGCAAAATTTTCGCACATGTGGTCTTGGATTGCAGAACTAAATCAAAAACGGCCAAAACTAAAATAAAAAAGGGAAAATTTCCCCTGCTTTGCTTTAAGTATACACGAATGGAAGTGCAATACTTAATTATTTTCGCATTCGAATAACTATTGTTTAAATTATCCAATTTAGTTCTGCAATTCAAGACCACATGTGCGAAATTTTTGTAAAAGTTTTGACATACTTTAATTTACAATTGCAATTCACTGTAAGATGCCTTAATAGGTTTGTTTTTTAATCGTCAAGTTTAAATTGTGGCCCATTTCAAAAAAGACTGCAATCCAAATTTTAAATTCTAAGGCCCTGTTTTTGGTTGCGACCCATAGTTTGGGAACCTCTGCATAAATGCCATTCACTTTAGATATTCGCACCAATACAAAACCATTGACCACATATTTCGTACGCATAGATTTTCTTTTTACATTTAATTATATTTGATTGTTTAAATTTTAACTTTTTGGCCGCGCCATGCATTCTTGTAGCATAGATTGTTTTAATCTTATTCGTTCATTTATTAATTAATATGCTTATATTTAGTTGTTTCTTAGCATTTAATTGAACTAATATAGCTTAATTCGATAAACTCAAAGAGATTTTAATGAATTTAAAGGATTAGAATTATCGGTCATACTTCAAACTCTGATATCTGTTAATAATGACTTTTTAATGAACTTAAAATATTAACTTTAATCTAATGGTAGATTAAATTTTAAATAATTAAAATAGGAATAAACCGAGTAAAAATAAATAAGTAAGCTTCTAGTAAGATAATACAATAAAAGTTTTTACACATTAACAGCCAATAAGAATGCGTGACTACACTACAGTATACAAGTGAAATACGTTGCAAATTGCAACGCACTACACTACATATATCTGTTCGCGTAGCTTTTGATGGCTGACTAAAGGCTTAAAACTAGTTTTAAAACTATAGAAACATAAGTATGCTTGAAATCGTAAAATATTTTTATTTATTCAGAATTTACATATTTTTCTAAGTTTTTGTAAAAATTAACATATTCATTTGGAATAAATTTTATGATTTTTAAAATTGACAAATATTTAGTTCTTGACACACCAGTAGGTTTTAATTGTTTAGAAAGTGAATTTATATATAAATTTGAAATATTTTTAAGAGTTTTTAAATTTAATAGAGAGTATTCTTTAAAATTTGAATTAAAGTCAGTTTTTATGAAAACATTAAAAGAATTTTTTCTAACTTGAAATTCTTTTATATCGGTAATTAAAAAAGGTTTTTTACCAGTTTTTGATTTATCAATAAATTGATAAATGTCTGAAAATTTAACTTTACAAACAAACATGTTTTTTCTTGAATTTTCAATAATTTTTATGCAATGTTTAGGTGAATAAACATTATTTTCACTTTTATATTTTTGGCTGATAATTCCGTGAACAGAATCACAACTCATATAAGTGTGTCCAGACTCCAAAAACTTTAAAGTTATTTTTTCCGATTTAATCTCGCTGTCATTAATTATTAAAATTAAGTTAGAAAATAAAAGAAAACTTTTGTTTTCTTTGAAACAATTATCACTCCACACAATTATTTCATTCGCGTTTTTACAATAATCTAATTTTATAAATTTTAATAAAATAGAGGTATGCTCTTTTGAAGTGTTTCCTATTTGTGCGTCATTTCCAATAAAACAAAACACTTTCCCATTTTCGCCTAATTCACAAAACGTTTGGTTCGTGACACCTATTTTAGGACCAAAATAATTATCGGTTCCTAAAGGTAAAACAGGAACTGAAAATATTTTTTG
The DNA here is from genome assembly GCA_034700185.1 of Phthiracarus laevigatus. Classification (NCBI taxonomy): domain Eukaryota; kingdom Metazoa; phylum Arthropoda; class Arachnida; order Sarcoptiformes; family Phthiracaridae; genus Phthiracarus; species Phthiracarus laevigatus. The sequence goes on from JAQIXJ010003043.1 coordinate 5,011, forward strand.
TGCATCACTTGTCACTAGAACACAGTTTTTTTCTTTATTCAGTTCAATATCGTTTTGCATATAATTTCTTGCAGTTGTAAAATTTTCTTTGTGTTTTTCAAAATTTAAACAATTTTCACAATCACAGTTTTCAATAGACGAACTATGTATTTCAAATAAATAGCACTTTGAACATTTGTCTTGAATAGGTTGTGAAAAACCTATATTTAATTTTTTCCTGAAGTCATTAAAATATTTAAAATTGCAAATTTCTTCTCTACTTATAGTTTTATTATTAATATTGAGTGGATTTGCAAAAAATCGCGGTTCAAAATTATTTATTTTTGCAAATTCTCTGTATAATTTAAAAGAACTCATTTTAAACTTACTAGAAATATATTTTCTGTTTGGACAATTTTTTAATCTATAATGGGATTTTTCTGGTTTAAATGATTCCAAAAAGTTTTTAATTTTATTATCAAAATCACTCGAATGTTTTTTCCAATGATTAGTTGATTTTACTGCGGTTTCACAATTTTTAATAAAGAATTTAATTGAATTCGATGTTTTATAGTTTAACGATTTAATAAAAAACGATTTGCAAACTAATTTAGAATCTAATAAATACTCCCATTTATTATTATTATGAGTTACACTTCTTAATATAAAACTTTTTTTGTCGTTTATACTCATTTTTAAAAACTCTGTTTTAATTTGATTTTGTCTCTCGATATCAATAAATTTTTTACAGTTGTGAAAACACATTTTAGAACAATTAAAATCTTCCATATTTAAATGCACAGTTAATATTTAATAATTAAAATTAAACATTAAATAAAACAACAAATTATTACAATTGCATACAAATGAAAACGATTGTAAACAAACAAAAACTTTCCCTCTATAAAACTTGTGAAACAAGTTTTATGAAACAAGTTTTTGTTTTGAATACGAGTTCGTTCGCGCAATTACTTATGTTTTTCAGTATGTGCGATATGCAGCCATCAAAAGCTATGCGAACAGATATATGTAGTACGTTTGTTTATAAATTTTTTTGAGTTTTTCTGGCATCAAATAAAACAATTTTCTAACGAAAATATTCATGCGAATAAAATTGATTGTCACTTTTTTGGTTGTTAAACGGAAAGCCGATTTTGCGTTATATTGTGTATTTATTTCCTTATATGTGTTAGTGATAGAGTGTGTGTATGTATGTCACGGCGAGATATTGATCAAACGGGTTAAAATTGGGTTCATTGGCAATCTAGCGATCAACACTGTTTAACCACCCCATTAACCACTGTTCCACTTTCATTCGACTAACTTTCTTTCGTGCAGTTAAGCAGAAATACGTGACCATATGTGATTTAAATTCCTGGAATTGTTGTCTATTATTTTGTGCAAACTTTTAATAGTTTATCGGGTAAGAGTGGTTTTATAAAACTCTATTATTTAATTAATATTAAAAAGCTAAAAGTTATAATTTTTTGATAATAAATTAGCAGATTATTTGGAAATAACTAAACTAATCAATAAGATACACAATTAAATATACTCATAACTGTTGACTTTTTAAAAATTATTTAACAATCTTTTTAACACAGTGTTCAATTTTGAACGTTATATTTTTTTATGTTTGGAGCTTTCGGTGAGCACTCTCTGCCTTATCATCAAATATACTGATTTCGCATGAGTTTACAAATATTATTACAGACATTTTTTACTGCAAAATGTAATTTGATATTAACAAATTATTAGCATAAATATTTAAAAAGTTATGCAATGAAAATAACAGTAATCTTATCCATCCTGTTTACACCCCTATATGACCCACATCCCCTGTAACCATCTGCATATGCTCTATACATGCGCTATTATGCTATTATGTAAACAATATCATAAAAAGCCCATTCGGTTATTTCTTTAAAACTATATTACTTATATGTAGATATTTAAACCTAAAAAATAGTAATACAATATTGTTAAAAAATTCTTACTTTTCTTTTGTTTGTCAACGATTAGTGATCACTTCGTGATTTAATTTTATAAGACGTTTCGAAGGCTTAATTTTCAGCTCTTCTTTATCAATTATTTCAGAAGTTTATTTGAGGCACATTTAGTGTTCAGTGGCAAACTGAATTGAATTTTAAGGCTTAATCGTAAGATAATACGTATTTAAATACTTTTTAACGTAAGTGACACCACTACCTATCCAGATAAGGTAAGGGAAAGTGTCAGTTCCTTGAAACGTATTTTAACTAATTTACGAAAAAATTTTATTGTGCACTATTTGAGAAATTTTTATTGAAACGACCGTATTTGCAACTGTTTTTGACGCTATTGATAACGTTAACGAACAAAAACACTATTACCAAACCACGATTGGTTAGGGAGCGTGTTTGTTCCTTTGGAACACTGTTCTTGTTCTGTTTTATTCGGATATTTTAGACATTTGGACAAATAAATTCATCGGAAATATATCAGTTCTTCAGTCTTGTTGTTGAACAGAATTAAAGAAGTATTTGTGCACTTATTATTATTACTTGAAGGACGCCTTCGGGACTTCGTGCGAACACACATTCTTCCTTTGTCTCCGGTACATCTCCTCAAATTTTCATTAAGGTCAGATATATTATAAATTTTATTTTATAAATGGAAGACGATCTCCAACAAGAGATCGCAGATATTGTAGAAGATACAGTAGCCTCGACACTAATATCGGCTACTAATCACAAGATAAGAACGTTCTCTGGCACAAAAGATGAGAACATTATTGAATGGCTTGAGGAATATGATTCCTTAGGCGAAGCCAATGGATGGAGTAATCCATTAAAGTTAAAGAAATTGCCTGCGTTCCTTAAGAACTCAGCTAAGGATTGGTTCATAGTTTATATCAGGAACGCTCATGAAGAGTATAATTATGACGAGACAATCGATTTAATGAAGGAACACTTCCTTCCGACAAATTACGAAACGTTTATATTGGAACAATTGCGTTCCCGTTAACAATTCGCTCAGGAACCAGTACAAAATTTTATTTTCACGAAGCGAAATCAATGCAAACGTGTCAACGCCCGCATGCCTGATAAAAAAATCATTTCATATATTTTGGAAGGCCTAAACCCTAAAATTGCAGAACGCCTTTACACTCAGTATCCTAAAACGCTCGAGGAACTATTGGAACGCGCGAAACAGATTGAAAGAGGTCTACAGGTTTACGCTAAACCTGAGAGTAAAACTGCAAGCGATCTGAACATTAAGTCGTTCATGACATCTGTTGAGAAATCAATACAAAGTATTACGACTCAAATGGGTCGGCTAAGCACTAGCGGTAGGAATAATGGTTCCAATTCGCCAAATCAATAAGGTAGACGTTTAACTGGCGAATATTGGAATAATCGTAATGGCGAACCCGTACCCTCGACAGATCGACGTTGGAACTATCAGGAACGCGGCAAAACTTGGAACAGACGTAATATGGACACACAATTTCACAGAGAACGCGATTGGAACGACCAGGAAAACAGACGATTTTGGAATGGTCGTAATCCTGAAACTCACTTTCAAGGATATCGTCGTTGGAACGACCGTGATCGTTTTTATGATGGGAACCGGCGCGACACAGAACCACATCCACCGAGGGATCACCGCTGGAACCGTGGAAATGATGAGACACATCGTTCTGGGACTAATACTGATACTGTTCCAGTTCCACACAATCAAAACGAAATTCGTGGCAACACACGGACAAATACTGGACGCATACGTTGTTTCATCTGCCAAGGTCCACATCACCAAAAGTTTTGTAACGTAAGAAACGACCGAAATGATGGTGGAAACAACCGTTCTTCGAATCACCTAAACAAAGTTAAGCATCTTTCTGATACCGACGACGAGTTAATTTATGTTAACTGCGAGATAGACAAAAATCCAGTACGTGCTCTAATTGACACTGGAGCAAACGTTTCTCTGATAAGCGAAAACCTAATGGAACGTATTGGTAAAAGATTTGTCAAGTGTTCCGGACCAAACATAAAATCAGCAATGGTCAAACGATGAAATCTATTGGAATGACAACTTTAGAAGTCTATGCATTTGGAGAGAACACAGAATCTGGACCTGTTTCAGTGGAATTCGATATTGTTAGACAACTTTCGTGCGACATATTACTCGGGAACAACTTTAATAAACCAGCACATCTCATAGTTGACTGCCACTCAAGAATAGTGGAGTTCCGAATGGATCAAAATAAGGTACCAGAGAAACGATCTCTAGGAACAGCTGTATTCTCAATGGAGGAAATATTAATTTTACCCAAACTATAGAAAGTTTCTTAAGATTACGACCAAAGATATGCAACAAAATACTATGGAAAATATAACAATGCATAACTATCACCGGAACATCGTTCCTCTTGGTTCCAACATGTGATTCATTTACGGCGAAAGCGAAATTGAAGTTAAAAACGTTGGAAATGAGGAGATATTAATAAAAAATGATTCAATTATTGGTGAACTGCGACCGAATCACACATTATACTGCTATTATAATGTTAAAATGGATCAACCTGTGGCTAAGTTAGAGAAGTCTAATGGGAACATCCGTTCTCGACTTCGTTCCATTATAAATCGTTTCCGTTTCAATCGAAAGAGAACTGATGGAACACCACTTCTAAAGGAAGAACCAAGTGTGAAGTTAGTTAACCATATGCGTTCGACACATCAGAGGAATAGAAACTCAAATTTCAATGTTATTAACATTCCGGAACCTGATGTGAGAAACGAAATGATGGACGATCCCTACGTAGTAAATATTGGAGAAGGATCGATTGAATTACCTAAACATTTAAGTAAAGAGGATGTTTTGAAATTTAAATCTGTCATACATGAATATAAGGATCAATTCAACTTTGATCCTGATAACATAGGAAGAACCAACGCGTATGAGTTCTCCATTGAAACAGGTGACGCTAAACCGGTACATAAAGGTCCATACAGAACTTCTCCTGCAGAACGAATGGAACAGATGCGACAAATCGAGAAATACCTGGAATTAGGAATAATCGAACGTTCCCAATCACCTTACGCTGCACCCGTTATATTAGTTAAGAAACCTGATGGCTCTTACCGATTCGTTTGCAATTACCGAGGACTCAACGCAACGACAGTGAAGAACGCCTATCCCATACCTAACATCGAAGACATAATAAACGCAGTTAATGGTTCAATATTTTTCATCCTGTTGGACTTAAATTATGGATTTTTTCAAACTCCAATTAGAAAGGAACACCGATTTTAAACCACGTTCATCACTTCCGAAGGATTGTGGCAGTGTCTGGTGATGTTATTCGAATTGGCAAAAGCACCAAGCGCCTTTGCAGAACTAATTAATGGATATCGTTCTTAGCGTATTGAAATGGTCTACTGCGGTTTACTTCGTAGACGATCTATGCATTCATGGAGTCGACATTGAAACTCTTTTATGAAAATTTAGAGAAGTGTTGGAACTTTTTAAAAACACATCTTAACAATAAATCACAAGAATTGTAGAATAGCGTTGAAAGAGGTCACGTTCCTAGGACATAGGATCAGCGGGAACGGTATATAACCGGATTATGAAAAAACTACAGCCATCACTAAACTTCAGAGACCAACTGATGTAAGCAGTACTAGGAGCGTTATTGGAGCCTTTGGTTATTATCGAAGGTTTATAGAAAACTTTTCCGAAATTGCGAGACCGCTTACAAAACTCACGCATAAGGATGTACTCTTCGTTTCGGAACAAGAACAGGAACAGGCGTTCCTCATTCTTCAAAAAGCTTTAACCACTGCTCCAGTTCTTAAATATCACGATCCTAAGTTACCTACGGAAGTAAGATCTGATGCCAGCGGATACGGTTTGGGTGGAATATTACTTCAACAACACGAAGATGGTTGGCACGTAGTTGCGTACTGTAGCAGATTATTGAACAATGCAGAACGAAATTACCACACAACGTTACGGGAAGCGTTAGCTGTTGTTTTCATATTACAGAAATTTCACCATTACTTATTTGGAACGACATTCACAGTCATAACAGACCATTGCAGTTAATGCTACATTATGAAAAAGCAAAAGTTACCTTCACGATTGATGCGATGGTCACTTTTATTGCAAGAATTCGATTTCACGATAAAATACAAAAGTGGGAACAGTCACAAGGATGCTGAATGTTTGTCAAGATTTCGGGTTGGAACACCCGAAACCGTTGACACTGATAAAACGTTTGCTTTTGTTTCGGAACGGGAACCCACATTACAGTATATTCGTAGAGAACAAAGATTGGATAAATGGAACGATGTAATTCAAAAGTTGGAACGCTATGAAGAACTTACACCTATGGAACGTAAGAACATTAGTAAGTTCACTCTTATTGAGGGCATATTATACAAGCAGAAGAACACAACGAATGGGCCAAAGTTATTGGTAGTCGTTCCCCATTCTTAAGGGAACAGATAATCTACTCCTATCATGATGATCCTTTGGGAGGTCATCTCGGAATCGAAAAAACCTTAGACAAGGTTGAGAATCGCTTTTATTTCAAAAGAATGAACACATACATCAGAAAATACGTTCAGTCTTGTATTGAATGCCAAACAAAAAAGTCACCACCGTTTCCCACCGGTAGGATTAATGAAACCATTAGAAGTTGGTGGACCATTCGAACGTATTGGAATTGACTTCTTAGGCAGATTTCCAGAAACGTATAATCGGAACAAATATACGGTATACGACATAGAAATTTGCGTTTACAAATTTTTTAATTAAACAAAAATTTATACGTTAAAATTAAAAATAAAAATATATATTGTAGATAAATGCTTTATGAGTAAATTGTAAAAAAATTAGACATCTATAGTCTCTCCTTTGGAAGCGATACATTTTTCAAGTCGTTGAGGCATACTTTTTATTAAGGACTCCAGAAGTTCGTGCGATATGTTCGTCCAAATTTCTTCAATTTTTTCTTTAAATTTTCCTAAATTTTCGCAATTAAATGTTTCTAAATTTTGTTTAATTATCGCCCATAATTGTTCGATAGGATTTAGGTCGGGTGAACCTGGCGGCCAGTCTATAACGGTAATTTTCTTGTCGGCGAACCATTTCATAGTGAATTTCGACTTATGACATGGTGCATTATCCTGTTGAAAGGAATATCCTTCGGGATAATGGACTTTCATAACGTCGACAAGGAAGTCCTGCAACGTTTCCGTGTATTTTGCAGAATTTATTGAGCCTTTTACCATTGCAAGGCAAGTTTTCCCGCGAACGCTTATCCCTCCCCAAACCATAACTGATGGCGAATGTTTGGGTAAAGGAATTGCTTTTCTTTTCTTACCCCATTGTTTCTGTGTTATTCTATAAAGTTGAAAGCTGCTTTCTTCTGTGAATAACACACGTGTCCAGTCGGTATTTAAATGTTTTTTGCACCAAATTACCCGTTTTTCTTTCATTAATTTGGTAAGATATGGTCGCTTCATCGGTACCATTTTGCGCCATCCAATCGATTTTAAATATCTCTGTATTGTTCTGTCTGACACTTTAGGGCTACCTTTGTCCGCAGCGATAGTTGCAATTTTTTTCGCCGAAAGTTTAGGACTTGATAAGGTTAATCCCACAATTCTCCTTTTATCGTTAGCTTCTAATTTGGGTTGTGCGCCACTTCCAACCTTTCTTTCCGGACCTAAACCTTTTTTAATTTTTACCAAATTATGTTGAATTGTGCGTAGTGGTATCCCTGTTCGTTGTTGTATTTCTGTTGATGATGTGATGCCACTGTCATAAAGATTTTTAAGTCGAATTCGGTTCGATAGTTCCATTTTTTTGGTACAACAATAAAATCAATTAAAAACGTTTTATTTATGATTTTTGTTTTGTTTTACGTCGATAGATGGAATAAATTAATATATATACATAAATATTTGCTTATTTTTATTGGTTAAAGCTCGAAAGAGGTATAATTTCGAGTTTTAAAAGTTTAGTAATAGCGCAAATTTCATTGTCGTATACCTTAGTATATTTGTGTGGTTAACAAAAGGATTCCGTGATTTACCAGATTGACCTTTGATTTATTTTTACAATACTGTTTGGCTGGGATTAAATATAAGTGGATTAGGCTATGAAATGGGCCACCGACGATTTCTGTAAGTATTTATAGAGCACTTTTGCAACTTTTAAATGCCTTATGACAGAAATGTTAAATGTAATAAATTCATAATTAGAATGATGGATGACTCTATAAGATTTTAAATAAATGTAGAAAGACAGTATATCATAAATTTGAATAATTTAATTTATTCGGGACTAAATATTTCCTTAAACAGGACGGGACAGGACAGGACTACTACCTAAATCAAACGGGACAGGACGGTACTCTCATTTTTAAAGTTTTTCCACCTCTATTCTGAACCAACTTTATAATACTTTTTTAATATGTGTCCATAAGGTTTGATTAATCATTAAGTTTGTTTAAAAATTATTGGTCATATAAATAAGTGCAAATATAATTAAGAACTTAAACTAGTAATCAATTATTCTAATAATTTATTTTATTGCATTAAAAACTTAAATTAATTTTATTGTTGAAATGAAGTCTCACTGTCGTGGAAGTTTTCATGAAAAGTGTAACAACAACATCAAAAACAATAATCGAATTTAGTAATAGCGTAATTAGATTATGTATTTTAAATTTTTTATTAATTATTATAGTTATGATTTGTGCGGAAGCAGTGGTAACGCGAAACGTGTCACCAATGGCTTGCACTTAGGGATGCGTAACCGAAATCATGCATAGCGAGGTTTAATTAGATATGAGTGTCGGGCGTTATCTCCT
>JAQIXJ010003044.1:0-13854 GCA_034700185.1 Phthiracarus laevigatus
ATTCACAAAATGATAATTTTAATTAACGATTCTAACGGTTTGAAAAACAACTAACGATTTTATTAATTTCTAAAGAACTCAATTTTTAAAAAAATTTTGTTAAAATTGTCGATTAAATCCAATAAGTTATAAGTGGGGTATTATTTTCCTGTATTTCAAACAAAATTGAAAAACAAGTACGACACATCCATAAAGAGCTCTCTTTATGATAGTTTAATTTAATATAATAAGTTAATTTAAAGAATGACGTAATAAATTTATTCTATAGTTTCTAAGATGTCAAAATAAACTTAAAATAATTTAAAGCCACGAAGCTCAAAAGTCCGCTGAGTTTTTGAAGGACCTACACTTTTTTAAGATTTTTGGAGTCAAATCAATAATTTTTTTCTAACGATTTTTCTAAAGATTTGATCAATTTTTTCTAACGATAAATAAAAGATTTTGCATTTTGCCTTTCGTTTATATTGCAAATACAAATTATTTAACAGAATGCTGTCTGTAATGTTATATTTTACGTTTCAATCTATATTTCTTAAATTTCTTCTATTTCTCATTTGTCTACCGTTATGTGGGGTAGATTTTTTCTTTGATTGTTGACATTATTAAATGCTTACTTTTTTCATTTGTTAATCAAAGATTCAATTACTTCTTCGTAATATTTATTTGACGTTTCGAAGGGTTATAAGAAGTTCTAAGTATGAGCTCGAAGTTAGTTACATATAAGTTTGTGCTTCAATAAAATTAGTTAAAAACTCGAACTAAAAAACTGTCTGTATTTTTGAAAAAGAAGTGGTGAATATAACCCTTCGAAGCGTCAAATAAATATTACGAAGAAGTAATTGAAACTTTGATTAACAAATGAAAAAAGTAAGCATTTAATAAAAGATTTTGCATTTTGCCTTTCGTTTATCTTTCAAATACAAATTATTTAACAGAATGCTGTCTGTAATGTTATATTTTGTTTCAATCTATATTTCTTAATTTCTTCTATTTCTCATTTGTCTACCGTTATGTGGGTTAGCTTTTTTTACTGCCTTATTCTCACAATAATTAATGAGAATGATTCTAAACCCGATGTTAAGGGTTTAATAGTCGACTATAAACTATATGTTTATATATTGTTAGATATTATAAAATTCATTAATTATTGACTATCATTAGTGTGTGAAAAATCAGTTTTATCGAACAAATTTTAAGTGTTAAAAATTCAGTTAAATTAGTTATAAACTTTTACTAAGACTTTGAAAGATAAAATATTTTACCGATTTTTATGTACTAACTGAAAAAACCGAATAATATCCGTATACACCTTTAAACCAAATTTATGAAACCAGTTTTAAATTTGTTATTTCAATTCCATTGAAACAAAAATAAGGTTTAACTATGTTACGTCAAAAGAAATACTAAAAAACATCAAAACTTTAAGCTCATTTAGAAATATTTACTTTAAAAAATAACTCAATAGAACACAAATTTGTAAATCGTTAAGCTATTTCGATGTCGGCTAAATTTGAGTGCTTTTTTCTTTGCACAAAAGTTTTATAATAGCATTCAGGAACTTATTTAAATATAAAACATTATAAAATATAATTCATTTATTAACTTTAGCGTCGACCAAAAATTAACATTTTTCTGACAAAATTTTTACAGCTTAACCATCAAATTGCTAACTGGCGCTAGAAGTAAATTTAATCACGTTATGAGAACGAGTTATGATAATCTAAAAGATTATAATTATAATAGCGATTAACAATAGTTTTATAAAATACTACAATTTTTTAATTTTGTTTCAGTTTCATTTAAACGAATTTTGTTGAAATTTATCATCGGTTCACATAATAGTTATTATTTATGGGTTGTTAACATCAATAAAGTGTTTAAGACAAAATTATTTATTTATTATTATATTGCAATGTTTATTAATGGAATATGGATCGTAATTATACTGAATTATAATGGACAACATTTATCATTGATGAATATCGGAATTTCGATGTTCTTTATAATATTTCTCATTATGGAAGTTCAGATAAATTATTTTGTTGGTTCAGTATCGACTGAAATACATTCAACGTTAAAATCAATTTATTATTTAATAGCTAAAAATCAAAATAATCTAAACATACATTTACGAATAAAACTTGAAAACATAATAATTAGACTTTCGGGACACAAAATTGGATTCACTTGTTATGATTTATTCACGTTCACAACATTCGAATCGTTTTGGTTTTGGTTAAATATATTTGTATTTTACCTACTTATATATGGTTTCAGTATTAAGATTATTAATAAAGTTTAAGAATTAATGTAAATGTGTTGATAAAGCACTTTAATTATAATATTATATTTAGATATGCACATTTTAACCGATTAACTTTTGAAATTGACATGTTTACTGGTTAGGAGTTTAATTCTTGATTTGTGTTAAAGTTAGAGTTAAGAAATTTTTCTACTAAACGATTATAAGAAAAAATTTATATTTAACCGTTTGACTCGAAATCAGATAAATTTTATTGAATTTTGATTTTAATGTTTTATTCACACTAAAATTACATAATGTATAAAATTATTGTGTTACAAGTTTTGCATACATTAGTAAAATATACAAATAATCATTTAGTTTTACATTTTAGTATAACATTAGTGATTTTGATTATTCTACAAAACTAAAAATTTCATTAATCTTTACTTTAAAACATTTTTATAAAACATTGATTTATTTCATGATTTTGAGTGATTTAGAATTATGTATTTTAAATGAATAATTATTAGATAAATACAATCAAATATGCTTAAGTTAAATCAATAAATTAAATCGAGTTAAATTTTTCTTAACCTGTTAAAGTTAGTTTATATAGTTGTTAACAGGACAATGTTTAAGTTAAAAAATTTTAAGAAAATAAGGTTTTACAGTTAAACATCATTCGTATCTTCTGATTTTTCTGTGTTACTAATTATTTATCTTATTAGATATTGTCTTAGGGTTTGTGAATGAACTAGAGACCCGGGACAATATTTGCCTACAAATACAATGGCATTCACACCACATTCACCTTACATCCATCTAATCCACCCCTAAATCATCAAAGCATAAAACCGTTACAAAAATAAAATTCAGAGATAGTTCACGTGCTTATGTGCTTTTCAATACCGTTATGACACTATTCTGATTTAATTACTTATAATTCTAATATATATAATATTGTTGGTTCACATAATACATTTAAGAATAAACTAGTAATCCTTGATTTGTTTGTTAACATAACAGATTGCATCTAAATATTGTTAAAAGAAAACGACAGGAGAAAGCTGTAAAGCGAGTGAAATGTTCGATCGTCGTGTCCGCTCGAGTTCACAGCGAATGAAGAACAAGCAGTTCGATCAATAAAGGCTTAAAATAAAATTAAAATGTTATGTTAATTTTAATATACATGTATATAAATTTGTTAATTAATTATATTATATTAAAACCTAAGTATTAAATAAGTTTATTATTTTAATAAAACTTTTTGATTATTCAATACTTTTGTGATCAAATATTTTCAAAATTTCTTTTAAAAGATTTTTAATTAATTCTTGATCACTCATGTAATTATGAAAAATAACAATTTGAACATAACTGTATATTAAAAGTAAAATGTATTTTTGCAAAGTTTGTAACTGTATAAACTTCATATATTTAACACTTCATTTACCTATCTTTCCCAAAATCACTCACCCGAAATAAGTATTTTGGTAAGCAAACAAAAATATTCTTAGTCAAAATCAATTTTAGTTTTTAATGTAAGTAATTTAATTTAAAACAAGATCGATACGGTCATAATATCTGACTTTGTAAAGATAAGTTAAGTAAGCATTTGGTCGTTCGCCCAATACATCCGCTAGTTATCCATTTCAATATATCGTGTATTATAATATACCAGCTCACTTAGCGGCAGATGCCACTTAAGTTTTGAATTATAATTAGTTCTTTTAACATGAATTTTGATTCTTTAAACCTGTGTTTTTAACCATTATGAGCCTAGAAAGCAATTAAAATCACTTTTTTAAGGAAAATAGCGGCAGATGCCACTGAAGTTTTAATCTTATATTTGACAATTATTTGCCTATTTTGATCCTATTTTGGCCATTTATGACCCTTTAAATGACAACTTTAACTTTTTTATGCCCATTTTTGCGTGTTTCAACCTATAATTGACCCAATTTTTGCCATTTTAGACCCTTTAAATTGCATTATTATACCAATTTTGATAATAATTTTGTTCATTTTGACACTATTAAGTGGCTTTAATAACAAAAAATTCCCTTAATTAACTTTAGAAATCGTTAAACTCCCTTAATTAGAATATGAAATTGGTGAAATCCTTTAATTATAAGAAATCGGTAAATTCCCTTAATTAGAATAAGAAATAGGTGAAATCCCTTTTTTGGAGTAAAGATCAATATTCCTTAATTAGAAAAAAAGTGTGCGCACCAGACAGACAGACGGACATACCCAAATCCATAAATCTGAGTTTTGCAAAGTCAGATTAAAAAAAGTATATTAAAGTTCAAAAAATAAAATTTAAAAAATACTTATCTAAATCCATTATTTCTCCAGAATATATCCAAACTTTTCAATAAAGTATCAGGTTATAAATATGTGAGATTTGGAAAACTAATTCACTGATTATGATTTTGACAAAATTGATTAACTCCTGGGGAAATAAGTGATATTTTTAATTATCCCTTAAAATGGGTTTACCTTAAAGCAGTTGATCACTCTAACTACATATCTCTTCCGACAACGATGTCTACAGAGAGGAATCAGAGTGATGGTTCATTAAATTTATAATACAAATTACATAAAATACCGGGACAATTAATGCAATAAATAATTTAAAACGTCATAAGCAATGAAAAAATTATTTAAACAATAAAAACTTTAAAAACTTATTTAAACCCGTTTTATCAAAGTATGTTTGCTAATAAATGTACAGATAAATCTAAATAATATCTTTTCAGTTGTCATATGTTTGACAGTAGTTGACAATAGTTTTAATAAAAAATGTTTTGTTTTTCAAACCTATCCAAACTTAATCAAATCTACAATATAAATCCAAAACAACCCTAACATATTTTACTTTTTATTTAATTTTCGTAGACAGTACTTAGGAAATATTTCGTCCAGCACTCTGGAAGGTCCTGTAAGTACTGCCTACAAAATTAAAAAATGAAAAATAACTATTCAGACAGTAGTAAAACTAATAATAATTGTAAAAACAGTTCTTCCTGATTCGTCATTTATTCTTAAATCAGACACGTAACCACCGACTAAAGCCGTAAGAGCAATTATTTTTGCTAGCTTTTCTTCTTTTTCTTTTAATGGGTGAGTATGCCTTTGTGGTCTTCTAGCAGGTCTGCTGCTAACAATTTGATAGCTTTCATCAGTAGCCATTGGAACTACTGGTGATTGGACAGATTCGTATGGTGTTACTACGAGTCTGCGCGAATGATTCATCTACGGTGTATTGCGGAAGACAAAACAGATCCGAGATAAGTAGTGGTAAAAAACCTTCTGACTGAACAACAAGTTTCTTTTGTAATCTTTTATTACTAGCTTTACTTGCGAGAAGTTTTAAGTGAGTTTTATATTTTCTCAAACGAAATTTTGTGGCTCGGGTTAGTGGAACTTTTTTCGAGACAGTGTTTATTGCAATCTCGTTAAGCGCTTTATATAAACATTCGTCCGCTACTTCGTTTAAAATCTTTTTAAGAAGATGAATATTTTTATTTTTTAAATTATTCTTAGCTTTTCGATACACATGCATTATCATTTTGGTTGAAATTTAAAATTGTTTTCTTCTGGAGTGATACGATTGTAAAAGGAAATCTTCTGGTGTATCAGAAGTAAGATCTATCTTTATATAACCATAGGACGCTTTTATAGCATTATTGAGGAAGTTTTAGATCAAAGCGTAATTACGTTTCGAAGACATTCCAAAAGCATTACAAACATAGATCTAATAACAAGATGCTTCACTCTAGCCTATATAGGCTTGAAGTTTTTAGGGCTAAATATTTGCGGACTATGCTGGTTAGGCTGGATAAAAAACTCTGAAAACATTAAAATCGAAAGAGAGTTCAGAGTTGGTAATAAGATGGTTACAACAAAGACTAACCATACGCCAATGGTTACAACAAAGAAAGCAATACTCTATACGAGTTTCTTGGGTGCCACTTTCATGGCTGCTAGTGCAAAAAAGAAAATCGAGATACTCCCATAGTAAATGATAAGCATTCATATAATGAAGTTTACTATAAAACCATGAAGAAGTTCGATACTTCCAAGAAACAAAATTAAAATCTAATATTCATATGGGAGTGTGAATATCGAAAAACTCGTAAACAAAAAACGATTATGCGCCGCTATACCAATAAAAAATTCATGCTGTACAAGTTTTTAAGGGAAAAAGGAGGTGCAAATTTTTAAGAAAGCTTTTAGGGCGGAAGAAAAAATAACCTTAAATTTTATTATGAATGCAATAACAATGAAGAAGTCAAATATGTTGACTTTGGCAATTTGTATCCTTACGTTTTGAGTAGTAAACAATGTCCAGTCAAACACCCAGATCTGATCATTGAAAATTTTGACTATGCATTAAGCTCTTACTTTGGCTTTGTGAAATGTAAAGTAATACCACCAAGTGGTTCGTACTTACCTGTTCTTCCCATGAACATTAAAAACAAGCTTATTTTCCCATTATGCCTCACATGCGCTTCTAACTTGCAACAAACATGTGATTATACCGATGAAGAGAGTTCCATAACAAACACATGGACAACAGTTGAATTACAAAAATCTCTTGAAAAAGGTTATAGAATTGTTAAGATTTATGAAGTCCTCCATTACAATAAAACAGAAAACGACTTGTTGTCTAAACACGTGTACATGTGGCTTAAAATTAAACATCAGGCTTCCGGATGGCCTACTGCATGCATCACAGAACAAGACAAATCAATTTACAATCAAGCGTACTATGATCGTTACGGAATCTTGGTTGAAAAAAATTGAATTAAATCTGGCTCTAAGATTCAATGCGAAAATCATGTTGAACAGTTTCTGGGGCAAGTTAGCGCAAAGATATAAATTGCTAGTAACTGAATTCATAAACAGTTACGAAAAGTACTTGAGCCTGTCTGAAGATACCAGAAAAGAAATTACTGGAGAAGTTATGGTATCTGAGGACCTGTTGATAGTTAATTACAAATACGATAATGATGTTTACGCAAAGCCAAAAAATTACTATCATTTGCGTCATTGGTAACCGATTATGCTATACTTGAGCTTTATAATCTGATGGACAAAATTGAAATGAATAGTCTCGACTCAGTTCTCTACCATGACACCGATTCAGTTCTGTATGTCAAACGAAATACAGACGTCGATGTTGTACATTGTGGCGAATATTTGGGAAAACTTACTGATGAAATAACAAAAGTATATGGTGTTATTTCAAGATGCACAAAGTTCGTATCACTTGGACCAAAGAATAACGGTTACGAATTTGAACATCACGGCAAAGACATCTGTTTGACTGAAAGAACATTATAAATTCTCACGTTCTCGAAAATGTTAGAGACAGTAAACGAATATGTTTAGAAGTGCAACAGATGCAAATCAATACAGACAAACATTATCACATTATAATTAGGAATTTTAATAAAATTTATCAAGCTGTTTCCAGTAAACGAGCCATAACTAATGTTAACGAAATAATACTTAATAGGTATTGATTGTAAAATCAAATTTTTAAATGAAAAGGTTTGAAAAAACTATTTGTTTAATTATTTATAAGTTATTTTAAGATATTTTTTCATATTTTATACTCCACAGGGAGTTCCTGAGCTTAGGAAACATAAGCTGATCCTATCGCATACGCACAGTTGATGGACGGACCGAAATAAAGCGTTAAAAAATTAGATTTTTTGACTGTCCACGCCCACACGCGCTCATCCACTTCGAACACACTTTCTTTTGGTCAATTTAATGTCCAGGGGTTGTGCTTATCAAGATCAAAATCAAAAACCGAACGATTTCATTGGTTTAAAATTTCCATTTTCTTTAACATAGGCGTAAACGGAAAACGAACCAACAATACCTCTAATACTCATGAACAAATAGCGTTATCAAAAAAGTACAGTATAGCACTGCATGCAGTGGCATATTAACAAAATACCATCCCACTTTAGCCTTAGTAGTACTATTGGTTGACCACGCCCACCAACATAAGTCCCGCCTCCATGGCTCCTCCCCTCGTTTCTGATTGGCTATCCCTGTAGAGCCGATATTACTACTCAATTGCGTAATTGGAAATGAATTAATTATCATTTTTTAGTCAAAAATACATATACTTGATAGCGTTAACACGAATTTATTTCGGTCCTAATTTAATGGCTAAACATTTAGATAGCATGTCTAATGACTAGTGCAAGGATTTTCCGGTACTATAAACATGTCAAAACGGTAGGGAACCAGGAACAAAAATGAACCAAAAGCTGGAATAGAATCCGGGAACTAAATTTTATTTTTTTTGCGATCAAAAAATATTAATTTCAAAAATATGTCCACTTGAATATTATGAAACATTTTTCAAATGTATTTTTACATATTGCTCACAAAATAATTATTAAACTAACCAAAACTAGTAATACAATGTCTAAAGTATGCGTTCAATATTAGAAATGTGATACTTTTTAAATTATAATTTAGAAATATAACAATTAACGCCATATTTTACTACTTTAGATCAATATAATAAATACTTCAGAAGGTTTTTATTCTATATTCAAAAACTTCTTGTTGAATATAGTGAAAACTGGAATTTTTTTGAAATAATGTACAAATCCGGGACTTTTTCCAAAAACAAGCAAAACCGGGAAAAACAGGGAAAATAAAACCTCTTTTAATTAATTGGTTATATTTAATATAAGTTATTATATTTCCGGTCATTTAATTGAAGCAAAAAACCGGTATTTACCAGGAAAATCTTTGCCCTGCTAATGACGATTTTGACATACAGTATTGAAACGCTTGATAAATCTGTTAACCCAAAAATATATTATTATCTAAAATGATTTTAAAAAATATAATCACTGGTTTTAGTGCGCAAACGCTTGATATAATATTAATGTTTCCTTCAGTTATTTCCAAATAACCCACTGCTAAATGCGTTATTTAAACAACCGCTCTCAAGTTTATTTTCATTACTTTTTCATACGTTTCCATTAAGTTTTCATCGAAAAAAATATAAGTGAACCAACTGGCACCTGCATTATTAACATGGCGGAGTCCGACATGGGCGGGGGAAGTCTGACATTGGTGGGGGGAGTCTGACATGGGTGGGGGAGTCCGACATGGGCGGGGGGAGTCCGACCTGGGCGGGGGAGTCCATTTACAAAAACGTGAGCAGTATTCGCCCACCGAAGGTGGGCTTGTTTCTAGATTCCTATAAATGCTATTATTTTGACTCAATATTAATTAAACTAAGAATCTATTTGTCTCCACCAAATTTATTAATACTACCAAAATATTCCCAATTAAAATTTTCACACGGGTGTCACTGAAGGATGTCGGAGTGAAGGAGGTAGCGAGGCATAGGGGATGCGGGCCACAGGGAATGCGGGGGCACAACGAAATGAAATTTACAGGGGTATGTGAAATATACAGGAGGTACTCATGGGGTGTTTGGTACAGGGAAATTGGGAGCACAAAGGAATGCAGTACACAATGGAATACGGGAGGCAGGGGATTCGGGGTAAAGAGGAATGCGGGGGAACAAAGCAAGCGGGCTATATGGTTAAGTGAGATCGATAGCTTAGGGTTGTTAACATTGAGCAAATTTGCGGCAAATTTTGCCTCGGGTTTATATTTATTATAAATCTCTTTAAAAAATTTTCAATGATTAACAGTTTCGATAAAGATTTAATTTTAAAGATTTAGATAAAAATTTTGTGTATATTATTTATTCTATATAACATTCAGGTTTAAATTAAATAATATTAAAAGATTTCTTTGCGATAGTAACAGTTTAAGACTTCTTCAATGTTGAACGTATCAGTAGATTAATATGATGTTTATATAGTTATTTTACTCGCGTTTAATTATTGCGTACATCTAAAATAATATTTCATTAATCTGATAATTACCAAATATTTTTAATTTTCTTTGGTTTATTATTTTAAATTGAAAACAAAATTATCGGTTATGAATATTATTTATATTTTAGTGTACTATGCCATTCAAAAAGAATAATAAATACCAGTTTTCTAATTAGTTTTTTAATGTTTTAAGCTTCATCTACAGTGTGAATAAAGATATTTTAGCTCACTTTTATAAAAAATTATAGAGCTTATATACTGAAGGTCTTTCCGTCCAAGTCCTCAGTCTTATATTAGTAAAGGAATTTCTCTTTTTCTTATATTAACGAGTGGATTTTTCATTTTGCCTTCTTGGCTCAAGAACAAAACTTTTCTTTACATAATATTACACTTACCTATAAAAAGTGAGCTCTCAATGGTTTTATCCAATTAAAATCAAAATAAGTGTAGCGATTAATCACCAAACAAAATCATAAATATTATGTATTAAGAAATTTAAAAAATTTGGTTCAATTTTTTGATTACATTCAAACAAGTGAAAAAAGCATGAATATCAAAAACATTTAAAATTAAAATTTAAAACAACTATACTTAAGTAGTAGAACTAACGGTTGAGACAATCCTTGATCTATAAAATAAGGCTATGTATTCAAGGATTAGTTAGATGATATGATAAAAGCTAGCCTTAATTTTGAAATAAAATTATTTAGAGCACTGGGAGATAATAAATACGATAAAAAATGTTATTCCCGTTAGTCGCCTCAAAACAAATTAAAGTTTATTAATCAAAACTTTTTCCTTTAAACTGTCGAACGCTCAAAGAAAATGATATTTTTCCTGTTTGTGACTAAATTTAATTTCGTTTGTGCATTGAGACAGACCTATCAAACACATCATTAATTTAATTAATGCCTTTCTGTAATGCATAAAAACAGTTTTTATTAGGATTTTATGGATCTGTAACATCACTTTCAATTTATTTAACAATAAAATAATTGTCGACCGACCAGCTATTATCGAATATTAAATGCTAATCAATGAAAAAACCTATTTATTACTGTTTTGTGGGTGCGAATAAAAACATATCTGTTCCTTAAAAAACTGCTGATATGATTATCTGCATTGAAATTATGTACTGCGATATGTATGAATTAATTAATTATTATGTCACTGTGTGGATCTATATTTGGTCCGCTTTTACGCATTTGGTCGGACCGTAAGTATTTTTTGCGCTTTGAATTGTAAAAATTTGTAGATATTTTTTTGGACTTTTTTTTATTTTCACGTTTATATGTATCGATTAATATATTTTTTTGTAATAGTTATTTTTAAGTTTTATCTGGCTTATGATTTTGAAACTGTAGATTTAACGATTAGAACATTATCTTGAATTTTATTTTATATTAAATTTGTTTTTTAATAACTTTATCCTATTTTTATAATGAAAAGTTTATTACCCGTAATGAAAAGTAAATTTAAAATGAAAATAAAAAATTTTATAAGCTTTTAATTTTAGTTTAAATACTATTATTAGATCTTTATTTTAAGTCTTATACTTATAATAAACTGATTTAAATCAGTCGACAAATAATAAAACACAGATATCATTAATAAGAATTAAAAAAAATATTTTATCGCTAAAAAACAAGCAAAACTGAAAATATCAATTTCTTAATTAATATCTAGCAAAAAAGGATCCCAATTTATTTTTGCTATTGTGTTCTATAAATATATGGGTTAAAAATAGCTACATAAATGGTTACACGCTGTTTATTTCGAGACCCCAGGCTATATTATGTATTGACTATTTTGACAGCCCTGTAATAAAAATGTTTATGTACGCTGCACTAGTTTTTTCTTATTTTCCATTCACAATAAAGTCAAAACGAAAATCCATCAGTAAAAAATTTTTGATAGTCATTGCACAAATAAATAATCAAAATCAAATAAAAAAAGCAGTTTTTAATCTTAGCCCGAATTAATTTTGTATTGAGACCGACCAGCTATTATCGAATATTAAATGCTAATCAATGAAAAAAACCTCCTATTTATTCCTGTTTATGTGTGCGAATAAAAACATATCATTTCCTTAAAAAACGGCTGATATGATTATCTGCATTGAAATTATGTACAGCAATATGTATGAATTAAAAAAACTTTATTCTATATGCTAATCTAAAATTACCATTACATATATTTCAGCTTTTTTTCTTACGTAATAAGATGCTTATGTTATTTTTGTTAAACACAATCAATTAAGTTTTAAGCGAGATTAGCCCACGTTGTTTCGTTTTGTTTTTGAGTTGTGTGAATGCACTGTATGCGAACATTTAAGTATCTGTTTCCAATCCATTCACTTATTTGTTTTGACGACCGGAAGGTTATAAACTATATTGTGAAGTATGTAATAACATTATGCAAGGAGTTTTTGAAGATTGGAGTCTATAAAAAAGGAAACGATGAGAATGAATTGTTCAATAAAAGTTCATAGCTATTGTTACCCTAAAATACCGATAATAACAGCGCATCTCTGATTTTAAAACACATTTCAAGTTTTTAAATCAGATAAGACTCCGCATTAGACACATAGTTAAGATTTAGTAATTTTAGTTACAGTAGATATTATTAATGAATGGAAAAGGTATTAAACATAAAAGATGAAAATAATTATTTTCAAATTAAACATAATACTTATTGAACTCTTTTAATTTTACAATTTATTACATTACAGGAATTTAATTAAAATCTTTGTCATTAAATAAATAATCGCTATCGAACTCTCTTTCAAACTTAGCTATAAAACAAAAAAAACATATATATACTTATTTACAGGCAAATATTTCAATAAAAAAGGGATTAATTTAGATAATTCTATTTAAAAAATCTATATTAAAATTGTAAAAATTGTGATTCAATATATATTAAATTAAATTATATTAAAAACAATCAATAATCGAAATTTAATTAAAATTTAAATAACTAAAATTATTTTAGCCAGTTTACTAATCCAAATAAATACTGTACATTACATCAATTACTTTCTAATTAAAAAAATACTTAAAATCATTAATCTGCAAAAAACATGTATAGTATTTTAATATTCTAGCTGTTATCCTAGACTTTGTACTTAAATTTGTTTTCAAAGTTAAAATCACACTGTTTTTAACTGGTAAAATGAAAACTTGCTACATTTTACAACTTATATTAAAAAATAATAATAGTCGATTAGATAATACGTTACTAGAGAGTAAAAATAATAGCATTAATAGTAAACAAAAATAGCGCTGTAAATAGAATTAATAATTGATCAAAATAGCACTTAAAAATAGCATTTAGATTTTAAAAATTACTTAAAAGTTAAAATATAATGTTCTTTTCTTTAAATCAACAATTTTCTAAATCACTCTTAGTTTATTTTATAATGAAATATAAAAAAATTTTGAAAAGAAAGTTATTAAGAATTTTTGGTAAGGAGTGACAACTAAAAATCCCAACTAAATACTTGAGAAAGCTTAAATATATTTTTTAATGTTGTAATAAACACTGAATCTCATTATTTAAATAAACATAAAGACCGATCCATTATCTGCAGATTTTCTTTTCAAAAACTTGAGGATCTTAAACAATGGCTGAAAATAGATTGGACAAAAATATTTCGTCAGAGTTTCTTAAAAAAGTTAATAACTATTGTTTGATAATTTAAACATAATT
>JAQIXJ010003045.1:0-13854 GCA_034700185.1 Phthiracarus laevigatus
CATGAATTTTTCTAATACGATGTTTTATTCAAATAACCTATCATTCATTAGGAGGTTAACATAAAATATTTAGTTTTAAATAATAAGACCACTTTTATAAAAAAAAGTGTTTATTAGCACATAATTAATTCGTTAAAAATGTAATATAAACTGTAGAAAAGTAAAAAATTCAAATAAATATTTGGAAAACAAACCTAACTTAGACAATATTGGATAAGCAACTAATAAAAGTTTGAAATAAAATATTATTTTAGTGTATTTTTAGTTGACTTTTTTTGTTTAACTCGAGCTTATGCATTTGAACATGTCCATAGGTTCTTCAGTCGATCGGAGTTGAAGGTCACAAAGAATTTTTATCGAAAATTAACTAAAAGTTTTGTTTGTTTGAAATAATTTAACAAAAATGGAACAGACTGCCGAACTTTCTGATTTGACAATTTGTGTCCGTACATCCATAAGTTCCTCTGTGTAACTATATTTTTGATATTTAAATAAATATAATCTTTATTTGATTAAATAATGTAAATTAATTAATACCATTTCTAATCATATCAATCGATAAAAAATTCGATTTATACTTTCTAATTTTATTGCGCAATACTATCTGAATATAGTCTGTTTTTATCTAAAACCCATAATTAGCTGTTATTTTAACTGAATCTATTAGTAATATTTAACTAATATTTTGGGTTCAGAAATATTTAAAATTATTTTTTCTACATATTGTGTACAATACAATCAATTAATGTTATTAAGTTAAAATAAAACAATTACCAAAATATATGGTGTTTTAACAATGGTGGTGTGTTAATGATATTTACATTGAATTGAAACAAATAATTATGAAATATGTTTTCGATGAAAATATGGGAATATATAAACATGTTATGATAATGATAAAGATTTTACAATTAACTAATAAGAAAAATTATGATAATAATAATGTTATTTATAATGAATTTTAATGAAAAGTTAATGATAAAAGAAATGAATTATGAAATGAATTGGGGTAAAGAAATATATATTGAGGTGATGTACATAGGGATAGCATCCCAGGCTAACCATTAATAAAGATCTTACCCTTCCATGTAAAACTAGTTTTTTATCTGACTGCAAATTTCTCAGATATATGGATTTGACTATGTCTGTCTGTCTGTCTGTCTGTCTGTCTGTGCACATTCTTACTTTAATAAAGGGATTTCGATCTTTACTCTAATTAAGGGATTTTGAACTTTACTCTAAAATAGGGATTTTGATCTTTACTTTAATAAAGGGAATTGGATTAATTTCTTAGTTTAATAAAGGGATTTTGAACTATTTCTTATTTAAATTAAGGGAATTTATTAGTCCAAAAGGACAAAATAAACGGTTAAAAATACAAAAAGTATGATCAAAATTGACTTTTAAGGGGTCAAAAATGGTCAAAATTGTGTCGAAATAGGCAAGAATCTGATAAAAATAGCCAAAATTTAGGCTAAAAATGATTGGCATATGCCGCTTTTTGTTGAAAAAATATCAAAAAACTCTACAAAACAGGCAAAAATATATAAATTTAGGCAAAATTGGTGAAAACTAATAATAAAAATTGAGTGGCATATGCCGGTTTTGACATGAAAAAAGTGATTTTCAGACTCAAAAATGCAAAAAAATACCGAAAAAGTAGCCAAAATGGGAAAAATTAGGCAAAAATAATTAAATTTGATTAATACCAAAAGTGGCATATGCCTGTTTTTGCTGTAAAATTATTGAATTATAGACTTAAAATGGTAAAAAACTAAATAAAAACTGGCCGAAATGGGAAAACTAGGATAAAATGACGATAATTTATTAATAGAAAAGGTGGCATATGCCGCTATTTTCAGCAAAATTATTGATTCATAAACTCAAAAATGTCTCAAAATCTAGTCATCATAGGGGAAATTCGGCAAAAATAATAAAAATTAAAGTGGAATATGCCACTAATAAACAATAATAAAGCGATATGTTTTTGATTTCATATGCTTTTAACATAATAACAAACTTATTACCGAAAATACTGAATTATGGGAGCGAAGAGAGACCAACTTTAAAACCATCTACTATCTAAAATATAAACCGCAAAGTCAGATGTTATCACCGCAACGATCTTGTTTTTTATTTTAAAACGATTCAAAAATATTAACTAAACCTTAGGATAGAGAATATAATTAAAATAAATTTAATAATTTCACTCGTTTTCATCAATTATTAAATCTCTTTAAAAATGACAGTTTCACATAACAAAACAAAATAGATCACAAGAATAATAATACTCTCTAATGAAAGTTGAAATATTTAAAATTTCAAACATTTTTTCATTTAAAATTTATCAATTGTAAAAGTTTGGATTAATTTCAAAAACTATGATTTTAAAAATGATTTCCTCAAGGAAGATTTGATACTGTTATGCCAACTTTACAATTAACAAAAGAATAAAATTAATAACTGCATAAATGATTAAATAAGATATTTACTATCCTTATAGTCAAATTAAACCATTGTATAGATCAATAACAATCAAACAATATAGTCTATAAATGAAGTTATATTGCTGGTATAAATTGACAATTTGTGTAATATATTTGGATTTCTTTTGGATTTCCGCCTAGACACTATTTGATGAATTAAGAAAAAAATTAATTAAAAATTCCCTTTTGCTTTATAAATTTTTGAAAAACCTGAGTATGATACATTAATTTATAACGCAGGAGAACTATAAGAACTAAACATTTATCATAATACAATTTTTGGCAGTTTTATTTAATTGAAATATAAAATCAAACATTAACACTTTGAAGAAAAACCTAATAATATATATTATCTCTATATGTCCTTTTTTTGTTGTAGAATGCAAATCACAATAGAAATAGAAAATGGAAATGACACGATTATAATAGTCCATGTAAGTTTGATCGAAGTAATATGAGGTTATATAATGAAAGATTAAAAAACAAAATCATTATAAATGTTCTTTATGAATTAAAATTGATTTAATTGTTGTTTCTTAAAAAGATGTTGTTTTTGGAAATTTGTTAGGATACAAACTGTTCAATATTTTTGAACATATATTATCATGTTTTGGTTAACAAGCATTATTTGCAGAGATGGCAGTAGCACAAAATAAATTATCTGGAAAATTTTGATAATCTACAAAAATTATGCAAAATTTAAAGTTTATGATTTGTCATTGAATGTCCACTAAGCTGTCGATAATTAAAAAATATGAGATTTATTGTCAAATAATTTTGTAATTTGTATTTAAACGAAATTTAAAATAATTTTTTGTTTAGAATAACTTTTAATTTGTTGCTATTATATTTGCTATATAATTTGCAAGGCTTAATGAATTCATTCTTTATCGAAAAAATTATTAGTTAATACTTGCTAGTAAAAAATACTAATATATTATTTTGATTAATATTCTTGTTCCATGATTTGCTTAAGTTTTAATAAACGTTTAATCTAAATTAATAAGCATAAATCAATTGAAGTAAAAAACTTAAATAATTTAATTTATAAATAAAACTAAAAATTTTGAAAATAACAATTAAAATTATTAATTAAAAATTTTAACATTCAATAACGAATTACAAATTGCAAATAAAATATTAAAATTAATTTAAACTAATTTATACACAAAATATAAACATCAAAAAAAATTTACATTGATATTTTGTATGACCTCTCTTCTATTTCATACATATTTAATGTTAAATTTGACAAATTAATTATTGTGAAATTGTATTGCCTTGTTAAACAACGGCTCATATTTATTCAACAATTTTGTTTGTAGACAAATATTTAATAAATTGTTATTTTTATGTAAATATCGAAACATCTGGCATTAATAATATCGCAAACCTCGATAAACCACATAAATTGATATGTTTCTTATTGCGTTTGCATATATTAGAGAGGATGAAACAAGTTTTTTTTAACAATGTTCCGCTTTTAAGGCTGATTTTAACAAATAATATTTTAACTTTCCCCTCCATTTTAAAAAATTGACTAATTTTATTTTAATTGATTATTCATATATTTAAACGATAATGAGTATATTCATATGTACACAATGGACACGCAAACTCAATTATGACTTTTAGAGTCACTGTAAAACATTATTATAAACTTTGCAGATGTCATATGCATCATCATAGATAAAAAATAAAGAACAAGTTTTTATTAGAATTTGAAAATCAATTGTCATTATAATTTGTGTTTTAAAATTATTTACACATGAACAACATTAATTAAAGTATATGAAAACAAAGACATGGAAAGATGTGAATGACTACTAACTTGGTCAACAAATTGTTTCATTAATACTTATTCTAGTTATTTTCTTCACCCGCAAAAATACAACTGAATGTAACAGATATTATCCGAAAACATTAAATAATGTCTTATTTAAAATTAATACAATATCAAAAGAAACTGGTAGAATAGCTTCAGAATTAGAACCGGGAGATATAAAATCCATTTTCTGACTTTCCAACAGCAATCCTATAGCATTATTAAAATTTATTATAGCAAACAGTTTTTAATGTGCAATACTTTTGGTTTATGTAATAACTCAATAAACCACTTTCAATGCTGTATCCAATTTAGTTTAAATTTTGTTTAATACATATATATAGATTGGTATTTAAAATTGAATTATAGTTTCTAGTACAAAATTAAAAAATTTTTTAAACATTGTGTTGCATTGTAAAAATCAAAGTATTCAAACTTTAAAGAAAGCTTTTTTGGATCATGCAACAAATTATTATGAATAAACTTGGATTTAAAAATTTCTAAAATAAAAAAGTTTAAAATTATTTTATTCCTGTTTATTTATTAAATTAATAAATTTTTAAAAATTGAATAGGATATTCTAAAAAACCATATTATTTCAAAATCAGCACGATATTCGATTGATATAGAAAACGATAGTGAAAACGTTACGATATTTAATTCAAGCATACGAGATAGACATCAAATTTACACGTGTTAGTTATATTTGTCTATCGAATTATCCGATCAGTTAAATGCAACATTTTATTTCGTAAATTATCGATTCGTCTGACATTACAGCTCCTGATAATATGAAAGCTATTGTAAAATACAACAAACCTAATATTTAATCGATTTAATCGACTATTCGATCCAGCATATTAATTATACATACACTATAAGCGTGTTTATAGAAAATTACAATCTATGCTCTATTAGTCTACTCTATCTAATTTGTAATTTATTGCATTTAATAAGAAATACAAATAAACATGATTTATTCAAATTTTGTTTTTACCAATTTATAAACGTTTGGTAGTATCATATAAAGATTAAAAACATTAATTTATCTTTCATAATCACTAAAGGTTCTTCGGATCACTTTAAGATCGAAAAATCTGGTAAAATAGATTTCATAAAAATGTCTAATTAATGCCATTTTTAATTTATCTTTCATAATCACTTAAAGTTCTTCGGAGTACTTTAAGATCGAAAAATCTGGTAAAAATAGATTTCATAAAAATGTCTAATTATTGCCATTTTTAATGCAGCTGTAATTTAAATAATTATTATAAAGTATTATTTAAATGTTATTCAATTATAATTCAGAATTAAGTTCACAGAAAGCTTCCAAAGCTAAAAAAATGTTACTACACTTATTAAACTATTTATATCACATAGCGTAGCATTGTGTGAACGTTTAGTTTTGAATATAATGAAATGCCAAAAGAAGAATTAAATTATCTTTAAAACATTATACAGATCCATACTTTAAACTTATTTAAATCGAAAGAATTTAGTTATATCTGATATTTAATCAACTAAAACATAAGTTAGTAACAAAAAATTGTAATAAATTATCCTGAGATTGTTTTACTTATACTTAATATGCTTTTATTTTTTCTTTTGTTTTCCATTTATAATTTGAATTCAAACTTATTTTAGTTTTCCATTTTCAAGATTTTAATTCCTATTGTATTTTACTTTCTACTTATAAACCAAAATATTTGCAATACTTGTAGTTAACTTAATTACATTTTATAAAACCAAACGAAATTGACGTTGCCTGCAATCGTGAAATTCTTAGTGTTCATTTAGTTTTCTGTAATTTGTAAACTTTTAAAATCAATAAAGCTAAAATAATTACATAAAAATTTTATACTTTTAATGCAGTAAATTGAAAAATTTTGAATATTTTAAAAACTACTTTAACTTCTTAGAAAATTGTGTCAAATATTAATAATTTAAATTTATTTATGAAAAAACTAAGTTAATTAAAAATTCTAAGTAATAATAAGGGACAAAAGTTTATCTTATGTAAAACTGGTGTTATTGCCAAAAGAAATTAATGTAAGTAAGATGAATACAAGAAATTAAAGGCTAGTTTTACTACAAAAGTTAAGATAATTAACAGCTTTTTTATATATATATAAATAATTAATTATCCTATGCATAAAAAAAATAATTTTTCTGCAATATTTTAAATTTTTTGGGAGATTGTAATTCAAATTCGTTTAAATTTTGATTCCTCACCATTTTTTGGTTATTGTACAAAGATTTTCTATAAAATCTGTCGATTTAGTTCTAATGAAAATATTTTTTCTAATTTATCATGAAAATAAAATATATATCAGATCTCAGTGAAAAATTTGAAAAATTTAAATATAAATAAATAAATTTAATCATTTTTATTCAATATTATAAAAACCATATTATATCATACATTTGGGTAAATAAATCATTTAGTACTTTTCATAAGTCATTATTTTAGTTGTTTTAAGCGTACATATTCAAGATTATAACCTCAAATGGTTGCACTTTGTATCGAAAATGCATTAATTAAATCATTTTTTTGTCGCAATATTTTTAAATTGCCGATTATATGTTAGCCAAACTCCATTGAATTATTATTAATTTTTTTAACACACTAAAGCTTCATATTAATGCATCGTTTATATCAGGCCCGGTTTTTCAAGAATCGAATAAATATTTGAAGTCTCTGGCAACCAAAAATACCCAAATTTACTATTCGGTACAGCCTTATCTTTTTACTATTTCTTTCATTAAAATATAAAAAGCTAAGAAATAATAGACACAAAACACATTATTTATTATTCTAAATATGATATTTAACACTCAATAGATGAACAAATACTCGCCGTAAGACTTTTGTGACATCTGAGTACTCAAAGGCTAATTTAGGATCGACGATAAATACAGAACTATCGCTTATGCTATAAATCAAACTAATCATCAAATTAAATCAAATTTTATACTATTATATCTTAAACTACTATTTTATAAATATGTCAAATTATAAATAACTATTTTTAAGCTATAATTAAAGTTGTTCATTACCGGTTATAATACATTTGGTAATCTGTTAAGACCGCAGTTTTGAATTTACCGGTTAAATTGCTCTTAATTCCGATAATTACAGAAATAATCCGATTCAAACTTAAAAGTTGATTATAAAAACAAGCTTTTCTTATAAACGTCATCTTGAAAGTAAACTAAAATTAATTGGTTATGATTAAAATTTAAAAATGTATACATATGCTAAACATCTGAAGAATGTATCAAAAATTTCATTATAATTTATAAACTTCAATTGTTTAAAAAATACTAGAAATTTGAAAATAATTATTTTTATCAGCAAAAATATGCTTAAGACTATAATTCTATTAAATAATAAAACAAAATATAATTTAAAGAAATTTTTTATAACCGGCGATTTTAAAAATTCTTTAAACGGTCATATAAATAATACCGGTCGTTACCACCTAATTATATCTTTTATTGAAACCTGTAACGAACATCTCTAGCTATAAGACACAACCAATTAGGGCAACGAAGTTTAATTATTCTGGCATTCTCCCAGACATAAACTTTGTGAGACATTTCGTTGTAAGACAAATGGTCCTACTAGTATTTGTTTGAAATAACTTTAACATTGCTCAAAGTTTGAAAATAAACTTTAATAATTATTGCATGTTAAAATTAGATCTAGATAAAATATAGAAAACTTTTCACCACCTAAATATTTTTTGAGCAGAAATAAAAAAAAGTTATGTAACTGAATTTCCTAAAAGTAAGTTTTATTAGAATGATATTTCAACATACAATATTATGAATTAGAAACATTTATTATAAAATATAAAACTAGATGTATTCTACATTTGTACAAATTTAATGAAGTAAACTTTCATTCATTATAATTATTTTTCTTTTTGACTTAATTTACAGTTTTGAACATAGTTTAAAAACAAAAGAAGAATGATCATTAGTAATGCGCTCACTTTGATTTTAACTCTTTTTTAAAATTTCAGTATGTGCAATAGTTGTTTGATTTTATAGCTTTAAATTCTAAGGGTCAATATAAATTTTATTCATAAAGATTTTGTTAATTTTTGGTATATATTTTCAAACATAAACGGTTCACACTATATATAAAATCCAAACATAAATAGCTTAGTGTTCTCTATCAAATAATGTACAAAAACATTTTATCAGTATAAATTTTCTTCTAACAAATAAATAAATAAAATTTTTTAATTAACAGTATTTCTTTCTTATATTTGATTTTTTATGACTTTTATTGAACTATTTTGTTTCGTTGGAAAAAATTGGCTCAACAATA
The DNA here is from genome assembly GCA_034700185.1 of Phthiracarus laevigatus. Lineage (NCBI taxonomy): Eukaryota > Metazoa > Arthropoda > Arachnida > Sarcoptiformes > Phthiracaridae > Phthiracarus > Phthiracarus laevigatus. The sequence continues at coordinate 8,651 of JAQIXJ010003045.1, forward strand.
AATGTAGCAGAAATTGATTAATGTCAGTTATATAGTATTCATTTAAAATTAATGCTTCATATTTTCCATTAATAGATGAAAACTTTTCATTATAAAATGGAAACTCTAACTAATTAAGCATTGAAACTATAATTCTGTTTGACATTGGTTGTGTCTGCAACCTTTTTTATTTTTTTAAGTACATTTTATCTAATATTGACATAAAATTGAAAATAAACTTTAAAAAATGAGCTAAAAATAATTTTTTTTCTTATTTACAAGCTGTTTTAAAAAAATATATTTTGAAACGTAAAATTAAATTTGATTCGTCACTAATATACTGTTATTATAACAGTTAGTATCGAACTTCTAGTTTTAGATTTATATTTGAACCGCTCTTACTATGAAGCTTCATGTTAACAATTTAAATTTTTCCATATTACTAAAAACCTACAATGTATATCTTTTTATAAAACTTATTTAAAAGATTTGAAATATTGAACTAATTTATTTTTAAATAGACTTAACGAATAATAAAATAAACTATAAAAAAGTAAAAACTATTAAAAATGAGACCTTATACAATATTAATAATTCTTAAAAATTTATAAAATTATACTTTTCAGTTAAGACTATAACTTGATACTAGGCTCTATAAATTTTAAACAAACTTTTATTAACTAAAAATATTAGAAAGTTGAAATAAGAATTTAAAAAATTACAACTCGAATAGTTTAGTTGAAGAAGAGAAATTTATTACAAATTAAGATATTTCAAAATAAGTACATTTTTTATTCAAAAGTTTAACATATATGTCCAAAATAAGCGTAAAACTTAATTTATGTGATAAAATGTTGATACCGTTAATTTGAAGCCTTTAACTAAATTCTTAAAATCAAAAGCAATTAACATTTAAATGCTGCTTATTCGCTAAAAACAATATAATCCCTAGTTTTGAATCAAAAAAATTATTTTATATCAAAAACAAATGAATTTTTATATATCTTTTAAAGCCAAAGTTTTGTCAAAAAAAAATTTTTAGATTTTAAAATTGAATTAAGATTTTTATTTACAAATTATTTATTGTGATCAAGTGTTGAACCGCTTTAAATTATAATCTTTTTTATTTATACTTACGAAGGCTTTTAAATAATAAGTGATTACACTATCAGTCCGCACTATTATTGTAGATTGAATTAAATTGAATTAATACAGAATTTTTTTATTGAAATACAGAAAAGGTTATTTATTTAAAATACAATCTTATTTAACTTCAAAAACGACAAGTAGGATACAGTAGGAATAAAAAATTTCTTTTGAATAATTTTAATTTTATCTTAAAATCCAAACCTTAAAAGTCTTATCATAAAATTTTGCTAAATACTTGAAATGAAGTGTCAATAAATCTGCAAACTCAATTAATCTCACATTATATTGAATTTCAAAATAAAATTAATCAAAAAAATTCAATTAAATAAAAATTAAACGATAATATTAAAAATTAAAGTTCATGTTTAATAATATTAATAAAAATGGGAAATGACTTGCAAATTAATTAGAAAACTTTGTAAAAATTGAAACCATGTTCAATCGAAAATCTGAAACTCTTAAGAACGCTACACTAAGTACAAGTTAAAGTCTTTAATTACTATATTTACTACTTTAATTTAATCAAAAAGATACTAATTTAAAACTTGAAAACAAACTGTCTTCAGATTAAAAGTAAATGTAAACTTTTATAATCTCGTTTGTTAAGCATAACTTTAAAATAGTTTTCTGATGCGTATACTATTGAATTTTACTATTATTCGATTATATTTTTTCAAATAAAAGCTTTCAATTTTTAAACAATCCAAAAATTAGATTTAGATAATCTGGCTGTTTTTATATCAGTATGTAGACAAGCTTTTTTGCTCAAACTCATTTTTATTATAGAATATTTTGAATTTTAATTAAAATCGGTTTTAGTGTAAATATCTATGAACTAATATAGTTTTTGAAGTTCAATATTTATAAATCTTAAACAGGAATAATGTTATGCTTATCTTTTAATACTATAACTTGTTACTTAGCTCTTTTAATTTAAATAATTTTTTTTAAATATATATTAGAAAATTGACGTTTAAATAAGAATATAAAAAACAACAACTCGAATAATTTTGTTGAAGATAAGAAGTTAATAACAATAGAATATTTTACAAAATATATCTAAAATGAGTACATATTTAATTTAAAAGTTTATCATACATGTCCAAAATAAGTGTAAAAATTAATTTTATATTATAAGTAGTTTAGTGCAAAATTGACAATTCATATCATTTATAGTACATTTTTATCTTATTCCTTTAATATCATTAGATACAGTTAAAACCTTTTCTATTGGACATATTATCATTGCTTTAAGTCAGCAATAAAACATGTGATCCAGGTTACCATAGCTTTTCGCATTGTTAACAAATATTTTGGACTTCAAGCTAAGGACATTCAGTTTTTGTTTTACTGCAATACTCATATGCGTTGCGTTAATAAAAATTTTAGGTATTGAACTGCTAAATTCAATGCATATGAGTATAGCAGTGAAACAAATACTGAATGTCCTTAGCTTGAAGTCCAAAATGTTTGTTAACAGTGCTAAAAGCAGTGATAACCTGGACATTAATAATTTTTCATTAATTTTATTTTATTTAGTATCATTTAATATTTGAATAGCTATAGAATTTTTAAAAATAGCTCTTAGATTTTGATAAGAGCGCAAAAATTAATAACCCTCAAAAACTAATTTAATTGTTACCGAAATTTTCTGCAACCATTTCGGACAACTAACATGTACTAACCGGTTGAACCATCATGTTGATAAATTGTGCAAGAAAAAATTGTTCAAAATTTTTCAATAATTTTTGGCTTTTACAAAACCGGTATAAAAGTATGTTCCGATAATCTGGGGAAACCAAATATCGAACAATATCATTACTAGAGGATCGTTTTTGGTTTAGCAGCCAACTCATTAGCAAAGACAATACTTTTTCGGATAATCCGATTATCTTTTTGTTGCTTTAATTTGGCGGAAATTAAGTAATATGCACTGATTATTGAAAATGAACTAAAATAAGTATAGTTTGTTGGTCCGATAAATCCTACTTTTGACCATTTATTTATAAATCCGATATTTTAGGCGGATTTCCCGCTTTTTCTTAAAATAGTCAATTTAATTACATTATCAGTAAAATTTAATACAATTTACATAATTTTTTAATCGAAATTAAAACATTTAAACTTATATCCTTAACCTTATTATATATTAAAATAATGATCTTTCTCTCTCTCTCTCTCTCTCATTCTCTCTCTCTCTCTCTGTCACGTTCTCCTACAATATTTAGATCAGCTATTTTATCGAACGTTACCTAACAATATCTGATACTTTTAACCTATTGTTGTATTGTGCGAAAAAATAAATTATGAAATGCAATAATAAAACAAAATAACAGAAATTAAAATTATATAACCGTCATTTACAATATTATAAAAAACTTAATACGTTAAACGGGCATAAAAATGCTATTACCACGCGAAGCGGTGTTTCAACTAGTTTATATTGAATGATTTTTAATATATTATTACTATTTAATTAAATATGTAACGGTATTTTTTAATTCTTTATTTAAGCTGTTGTTCTAAGTTTTATACTTATAAACATTATTAACATTAAATGAAATACTATCTGATAAAAGCCACAATATGACTGAACAAACTTTTAAACATTTAAATTATACTAGTAAACGGGTACCCGAATGTCGGGATCGTGTCGGGCACCCGCCAAATTTGTCGGGTCGGGCCGGGTTCGGGCTCAAACTTGTCAAGTTCGGGTCGGGTTTTAAAATTTTATTACAAGATCCGACTTCATAAAAAATACAAAGATATGAACAAAAATTTAGTATTACTTTATCCATTTTTAAAAATAACTTTATTTATGACTAAATAACAATTATTAGTTGTGAAACTACTACAACATTTAAATTATATGGTATTTTTTTGCTATAAATTATTAACATTTGCTTAAGATGGATAATCGGGTCGGGTACCCGCCAAGTTTGTCGGGTCGGGCCGGATTCGGGTTCGAAACTGTCGGGTACGGGTCGGGTCAGGTTCAAACCTATCGGGTTCGGGTCGGGTTGGGTTCCGAAATTGCTTCCGATTTACTAGTCTAATTTAAATGTCATTTATTTTAACAAATTTTTCAATAAAATTAGATTATAAATTAGTTTTTTTTGTTCATCTTTCATAGTCCGCTTTTTTCGAGATTAGTCCGATAATCCGACCGTTTTTTATGGATTTTAAGTCCGAAAAAGTATTGTCTTTATTAATAACACTATTATAACAACATAATTAATAACTTTGCTTATTTTTATAAAAACAATGCTTGACGTCGTGAGTTAAGAAATATCTTTCAAAGTATTAATTTATACTTCTGATAACAATAATGAAGAAAAAAGAAGCATAGAATAATTTTAATAATTAATTTTTTTATAAATTAAGCAGTAACTATTGTAATTTAAATTTAAATAGCGGTGCTTATAAAGCAAACATGCTTTTATTAGATTAAAAGCTTACGTGAATAGAAAGTCCGCCCATATTTTGCGCTACACGCTACAAAAAAATATCTGGAGCTGTACTTCAAAATCTTTCAACCAACTGAAACCTTCTTTAAACAAATTTACTTAAAATTTATTTTTACTAGTCCTTCAGCAGATTTCCTATACTTTTTCTGCTTAAGGGTAATCGTGGCTCTTACTGTTTGGTCAGAAAATAAGAGCAAAAAGGGCTTACAGAATTACATATATTGAGATGATTGACGGACATGTTTAAAATTTTAATTTAATGATAACAAAGAATTCAATGTGATATAATGTCTTTAATGATTTAATTAATCAGTTACGGGTGCATTGTTCATGGTATCCAATCTGATAATTCTAATTCTTCTGACCACTTATATGAGCGATCGCCGATTCATTCTCATGACCATAATAGTGAGAACAACTGAATATCATAATATACAGTACTTTAGCGTAGTGGGCAACTTTTTGGCTGACGCCTGAAATGAGTTGTTCGAGCACTTAAAGTTGGAAAGCTTATGCATTTCACTATTTCACTTATACTTTTTCATGAGCATACGATGCTCGACATAGCCTTTAGAGCTCAATCCAACTAAAAATAGCGTTTAACCCTTT
>JAQIXJ010003046.1:0-13851 GCA_034700185.1 Phthiracarus laevigatus
GGGAGAGGGAGAGGGAGAGGGAGAGAGAGAGAGAGAGAGAGAGAGAGAGAGAGTGAGTGAGTGAGTACATTTATTAAGTTTTATGGATCAAGGAGTAAAATGAATGTATGGTTAAGAAATTAGAAGTGATTTTTATTAAAAGGATTGCATTCATTAAGTGAATAAAAAATTGCACATATAGTTAATTTATTAACAATTCTTAAGTCCCACGACAATATTAACCATGGGCCTGCATACGTCCCTCATCAATCCACGCCCAGCTCTAGGGTAATCGCTTTATATTATAATACTTACGATGCGCATGATCTTAGCATGGGCTCACTAACAATACGTAAATATTAACATATTTTTACATAAATTATTCATTATTATCTAATAATTCAAATCAAGAAAGTTGATCTATGGGACAAATTAATAGTTAATAGAATGTTATCCACCCTTATCCATCCGCATATGCGTTACTATGTAAATAATAATATAACCACTTCTAGTCTAATACTTGTACTTACGATGCGCATATGCACAACCATTACACGTTAATGTATTTTAATATCTTATATTTTAGTTTTATAAGGTATATTAAATATCAAAAGTTTTATAGGCCTATTAATCATTATTCATTATTTTACTTTATAACGCGCAAAAATATAGTTTCCATTTTTCACTTGAAATATCAAAGTGCTTACAAATCATAGATTAATCTAAAAATAATTGTGCCATAAATTTATGACGAATGCAATTAAATTTCAAAAATATATACGTATAATTTTTTAATTTGATAAGATAATATATTGTAGCAAAAAAAACGTAAAAACTTTTTAGAGATAAAGCCAGTTAAGTATAGATAGTTGCGATAACACCACCCAATTAGCCAATAGAAACAAAACGGTTTTTGCGTTCGTTTTCTTTAATTAGTCTCATATACTAATTATGCGCATATCTTGGCGTTATTTTTGTTGTTGTTGTCTTCCAATGTCTTGTTTAATCTTACGATTAAAATCTTTAATTTATATTTTTCGGTGTCATTTGGACTCATTAAAGTTGTTTACGGAGAAATAATTAAATTTTTGGTGCGCATATATTAAATATGAACCTATTCGTATCAGTATTCGCTTTTGGCACGTATCATATTTCTCGGTAATTATGAATTGCGGGTAATAATAATAAACCATAATTATTATTTAATAAATATGGAAATTCGGGAATAAGAAAATGATTAAGTGGATAAAAATCGAAAGCTACTAAAATTAAATTTGTTGTTTTTTGGTAATATAAGTTGATTTTATGGTGTTATGGTAAAATCCACAAGAAATCTACCAGTTCTTGTTTATGGCTAATAATTTGTAGTTTTAATACAGGCATTGATTATGATAAATAAGGATAATTAATACTATGGTAATATTCGGAGACAAAAAATGTTGAACTAAATATTATTTTAATATACAAAGAATTTTTTTTGGATAAACTTTTAAACACTTTTTATAAATTAAATTAATTTATTCTTTTACAACAAAAAAAAGTTTTAAGATACACTTGTGTTTCGAAAAAACTTTCATAACAGTTTGTGAGAACTATTTTCCAGCTCTCAATCTCATCTGCAGAGCGATGCGTTTATACACTGGACCAGTGTTGTCGGTTGCGGTCATAGTTTTAAATTTAGTTGAGAAGCACTTTTGTTTTATGGCCATAACACACGTTTTTGAAAACTGTTGAACTGTTGCGCCGTTAAACTTCCATAAAACATATAATTCGTTTTATATTATGTACAGATTTGTCGCACATGGCTATTAAACCCTTACTAATTATAGTATTAGTGTCAGTAAGAAACATAAATCAATTGTATATAATTGGTTAGTTTATAATAATGTCATCTAAAAGTGTAAGTTGTCAACGGGTTGCCGATGAGATGGTCTCATGACACGAGCCGGCGACTCGAACTGCCGGCAAAATTTATTGGTTCGATAGTCAGCTTTTTGCTGGGCAGCGGTGAAGCAGTAGCACTCCTCGTCGATGCATTCGTAGATATGGTCGGGCAGTGGCGGACGCATCGGCGGTGTGGTGTCGCCACCGGACGACACGGCCGCCATTCGGAACCCATGCTTTCCCGGGTAAATGATTTCGCGTCGCGAAGGCTTATGGCCATAAATTACATTTGATTTGTGCTCAGTATTGCGATGATTGCAGCCTAATGTGTTCTGCACCGCCAATGACTTGTTTGAACATGAATTATCTACACTATTATCCCCATTTAACTGGTGCTGACTCTTCTGCTGAAGATATTTGTGGTGTCGATCGAGCGATGCGACCGATGCGCGCAAACTGCGACGATTTAATGACTTTGATGTAGTAAATGGTGAGTACTGTTGATATGAACTACTATCTACCAGATGGACATCCGGTGTTATAGATGGGAGACCTATTAATAATAGTAATCAATTTAGTAATAATTAGTGATTTGTTATATTAAATATTCAATAATGTTATTTTTATATATTTGTATTTCGAAAGTAAATCCAATTAAAAGTGTATAGACATTCAAGTTTGATTCAAATTTGTAATTGAAAATTTATAATAAATTTATCTTTCAGTCAATTAACTCAAAATTGATTGCATAAAATGATTGCATCAATTTTTGTCAAACATTTCATTAAAAGTGAAAATCAATAATTTAATGATGAAGTAAGGAAATGTTATAAAAACTAATATAAAAATGCATTACTACGGAACCAACACATAAATGTTTGATGGGAACAACAACAACAAAAATGAAATACGGTTAGCGATCAGATTAGTTAATCAGCGGAACATTACGCGGGCATTACAATACAAAGAATACATGTGTTGGCAAAAATCTAGCTTAGGCTAACAGATGATATCACGTACCACTAATAATAATGAAGAATAGAGGCATCAACTTGTCAAATAACTTGATACACACAAACATAGGTATCAGTTATAAAACGAAGTCTAAATAAAGAATATCGCAGTTGAAGATATATCTAATATATATTTTAAAGTATTAGATTGTCGTAAACCTCTTTTTTATATCTATCAAATAAAAAAAAAGCTTTGTGACGAAAAACACTTTAAAAAGTTTAATATGGCAGTGTTTGGGTCTTAAAAAAGTCGTAAAACTGACAAATTCTTCTCGGAAAAGATTGTTCAATTTTGACAAATAATGGTTTATTTAAAATTGAATTTTAGTGTTATATAAATTGATTGAGTTCTGTGAGTGTGTGCGTTGCCTTTTCCATCATAAGTGCATTTCCAAGAAAAGCATACTTTAATTTGCAGCGTGTGGCAGAAAAAAACGCCTGGAAAAACTTTTATATTTTCCAATAAGCTATTATTTGAGATAAAATTGCGGGATACGAGAAGAAAATTTTATTAAAATAAAAACCAAAAATAAAACAGACGGAAAAAAGTTTTCCGTTCAATTCCTGCACAACAAAACTTAGAATCTGTACGCCGAAAAACCATAAATTTGTTTATGACTCAAAACAACCAAAAAAGAATAAATAAGAATAGATGCAAACAATTCCCCGAAAAAAAATCGCTACCAGAGCGAGCATATATCTCTTAACTGTTATCTCGAAAATAAATCTCTTTAATGCATGTGCAAAATTTTACATACGAAACGCATACAAAGACAACACATTTTCATTTTCCAGTGATCGATCGAAAATTATTCTGCGTTCACTGCTGTGCGTGTGTTTGCCGTTTTTTTTTTTAAATACAATGTATCACTCGACGAAACACACGCAATTTAATATTTATACAAAGTTCAAGCGTGAATTAAAAACATTTTAGTTTGCATGTGTATGTGTGCGCCTGCTATTTGCTGTTTCGACTATTCGAGACAATAGAGATTCTGAAATGTCAACTCATAGCAAACGGAAATTGTTTCGCTAATTACTTGGTTTAAACAAATAGAGAAAAAATAATTAAAGCATTAAATCAATGCTCGCTGTTAATTGTTAATCCATTTTTAATTAAATTTCTGTGTCATTTATACTATCGGTCGGCAATCGATTATAAAAAACTTTTTGAAAACAAAAATTCCCCAAAAATTAAACTCAAACTAGACTTCGTTTCGCCTTAGAATTCTTTAAAAATTAATTAAAAAATTTAATTGGCCTCGTTATGCTAATAGCAATAAAAACATAAGTTTTCTGTTATTTTTTTGGGAAGTCATTATTTTTATCTTCATTTGTAATTTTAGAGCGAAGGTGACACTTTGATTTGACCTCCATATTGGTTTATCACTTATCGCAACATTAATCGACAACCGCTTACTTATCAGTGGACAATGCAATGCGACTTTGGTTGTACAGTACATGTGTGAATTAATATTTTGTTTGCTAATCACTGATTAGGTTATAATGAAAAGTATGGCAAATAGTAAACAAGAGACGAAGGAAAGCAATAAAACCGATATTAAAATAGAGATAATTTTTTATTGCGGAAACGAGATTTTCGATTTTTATAAAAACAATTTCGAGTGGAATAAGGTTTTTATTTAATTATTATTTCGATAGTTAATAACTCCGCTAATTTTAAGGTGAATTCGCGAAATAAATAAATAAATAACAAAATTTCTCGTTTTTATTTATTCTTTTATACTGTACATACTTCACAAATCAATAGATTAGCCTCAATTTTTTTTCTGGGCTACGATTTACTAAAGCGTAAAAGCAAATTCGTGGTAAGTGCTGGGTATCTATTAATTTAGCGAAACGAAAATTAGTTGTTATTTTATCATTTTTCGCATCGAATGTAATATAATTAAATTAATAGTTCGGCAATGGGTTTTTGTATGGCGAAAAAAATTATATAATAACCACTACTTGTGAATATTGTTGATCAACTCGACGACAACGCAAAAAAAAATTTTAAAACTGCGGTTAACCTAAAAATTCGCACAACAAAAAGAATAAAAAATAGTTTAACACATACAGTGTGTGTTTGGTACACAAAACTATACTACCATAAAAATCGTGTGTGATTTCTGTTCCCTAACTGATAATTTTTATATTTTTTCCTATGTGTGTGTGTGTGTGTGTGTGTTATTTCTCGCTTTGTCTTCCAAAACGTATCGAATACTTTTTTTCGGTCACAAAGAAGTTTATTCAGATGTGGTTTTTGAACAAAATTTTTGTGTTACTTATAAGCGCAGGAAAAAATCGGTTATTTTTCGTTCACGTTTTTTTTTGCTATTATTATTATAAAATAATAATAATCGACACAATAGAACCTCTTATTCTCTTTCTATTCTTAAAATATTATCGCAAATTTTTTTGTTGCGAATATAGAAAAATATTTTCTAAGCGAAAGTATTTTTCACACTCTAATTGCCGCGCAAGTGATGATGATCTCATTCATCCTCAATAAAACCAAAGAGAACAGAGAGCGGATAGAATTGAGGCGAAAGTGTAGAGAAAAAGAGATAATCATTTATTAAAAAACCGAAATTTATTTTTCACGAATCTAAATAAATGATAATTACGCCAATTCTTTCCTCTACTTTTTTGGCAAATAAATCGCAAACACAAATGTGTTTCCCGAAAATTATAATTTCGAAAAACGCATGGAAAAAGCTTTTCGAAGCCATAAGTTATGCGAACAAAATGAATGGGTTTTTAATACGCTTTGAATGGCTAAGAACGGCAGTAGCAGTTCTTGTGCTGATGCCTGGAAAATGGGACAGCGATTATCATTAAAAACGAGTGTTTGATTTAAATCACTGGCCATCAGTTATTTGTCTATAAATTACTTGAGACTCCAGACTCCACTCGACTCTCATCCACTCTACCATATCTTATTGGGACTCATTAAGCCAGAAATTTAAACAATTTCCAGTTATATTGGTTGGGAATCCGCTTTTGCCCTCTTTCACAGTTGCTAACTGTAAGCGTGTATACGTACGCTTATATATAAATATATATCATCATAATCTTCTCTAAAATCCTTCTCGTCGGCGATGATGATCATCATAATGATTTTCCACTCTATGGCATATCAATTTCCGCGCCCTTATGACCCGTTACTGCTTGAGCGCACATTTCCGGCCTTTTCTCAGCAGCTATTCTTCCGATCTCTTATTTTACAGTATCTTCTACTATCTCTGTCTAAGCGAACATGAAGAGGAAGAAAAGTTGCGGTATTTGCAACTTAACCATCTGATACTAGTCTCTCTCGATGCGTGTGTGTTTATACCGAAATATATGATATTTGCCATTCCAAGCTATTTTTCCTTTTCGCTGATCATAGAAGTCAAAGAGTAGTCACAAGAAGAAGAATAAGAAGACGAAGTAGCGAATAATAGTGGCAACGATTAGAGGAAAAGATAAAGTTGTTTCTAGACATGACATAATCATTGTTTGCATTTCAAAAATTTTTTTTACTACAGATAAGTAAAATACCAGAGAATAAATAATAGTAATAATAGAAAAAGCAAAAACGGAAAATATTTTATTCTTCTATCGCTTTAATCGACAAAATTTATATGCATTAAATGTGCGGATTGTTTAGACAATAAATAATTTGAGATCAGAAAATTGTTTTGCATAACTCGAAAATAATTTTCGCGTTATTATGCACGCGTTTTTTATTTTAAAAATAGGGTATACGCGTATTATTTAGGGTATAACTCTTATTAATTTTCTTTAGGTTTAAACCAGAATTTTGGTTTAAGTGCTACCACTCCTTTAAACTATTTCTGATACTTTGAGGAAGAATTTTTTTTTTAATTATCAACAATATAATTACTTGAGATTAAAAGTGAAATTTGCTTAATGCAATGAAGAACGAAAGGTTTCCTTTATTGCGCGAAACAACAATCGCATAATTATTATTTTTAATTCTCGTTTTCATAATTGTTAATACTGTTAAAGAGATTTCGTAAGAAAAATAAAGAGAAATGAAAATATATTATACAGTGAACTATTGACTTGAATTTGAAAAACCTTTCTAATTATTTTAATTTAATAATGAATTCAAACATGCGTTTTCTTTTCTTTATGCAAAAAGGAGTGTCACTTTTAAACGAAAACATCGCACACACCTTTACAATAATAATAACAACAATAAACGTGTAGTTATAATAATCATACAGTAATCATAATAAAAGTGATCCCAATTTTTATTGGCGAACACAACAGCACACAAAACACTGTTATTTAGTGTTTCATCTTTTGTGCAGCGAGTGAGTACATTAATATAACAATTAGTACTAGAAATTGGTGTCAATATGATTAATGAGCTGTAAAATATGGAAAAAATAAGGTATAACGTAGGAAGAGAGTAATTGTTGCGTACTTTTAATCAATATGCATATCAAACAAAAAAAAATTAACAAAATCTTACTCTAAACTCATTGTTATTTATTTAATTTAATTTAAGTTTTTTCCTGTCTTTCTCTCTCCCCTTCTCTCTCTCTCTCTCTCTCTCTCTCTCTCTCCCCCCTCTTTTCATCTTAATATGTACTGTAAGTGGAAAGATATTATTATTATTAATAATATTTTTCTTCCTGAAAATCTGTTAATACATTTTTGATTATTAGATTTAAACTAAACAATAGATCGAAATCTAATCAATCAATTGCGCGATGAATAGAGTTAAAAACAAGTTTTATTTATTATTTCGAAATTTAATTTATAGTTTCAATCAGGTTAGCATAACATGCGCCGATTATTATGATTAATATTATTGGATTTTTCTTTAGCGCACATGTTTTTTTAAAGTCAGAAGTGATGTCTTTAAGCGCATCAAAACAAAACGATTGGGAATTGCAAATCTTAAATGACTAGAGAGTCTTTGATTAAAAAAACGAAAAAAGATATCTATTACGTTTAATTAAAATGAGGGCTTTTTCTTCTTATCAAACGAATAATTTCGACTTTTTTCTATTTAGAAATATATTTTCCTCGATTAAATCTGTTTCGCTCTTTTTACTGATTACTCGCTGCGATAAAATACTATCTTAACTCATTTTTTATTTATCAATTAATGACGAAAAATCAAATTGAAAAATTCCAATAAAAAAATATTTTAATTAAAAATCAGAGCGAGAGAGAGAAAGAGATTTATTGTCATTTCAATGTCATTCCATCGTTACAGTAGCATTAAATTTGGTAATAAGATTATATAAATAATTAGGGCAGTATTATTAGCGCAGGGAATTAAATAAAAAATCAAATATACTTTGGAAACGTTTTTAAAGGAATGATAAAATGGGTTTTGTGTGTTTGTGTTGGAAGTAAATTACATTTAAGTGATATCCTGTTGCAAATTGCGGCAATATTTGCATATTATTTTGCCCTATCATTCAAATTTTAATTTTAAATTTTTTGCTGTTATTTTTTAAATTAAAAATTATATTGTATATTATATGCGTTTAGAATAAAAAACAAAACAAAAAATAGTGTTGTACGCTATTGTACTAAAGAAACGCATAGAATCAAAAAATAATAAATTATAATAAGCTCACACTCAGTTAAAATAATTGAAAAATATCGCTATTCAATGTCAAATAATTATATACATATTTAGCATAATCATAATCACATTATATTATACTCGCAGTGTGTGCGCGGAAATAAAATATGAATTTTAATTGAAAATTTTTTGAAACACCATAGAAAAATATCGGATAATATTATAAGTGTTATATAAATATATATATTCTATATGGTATACAAAATTGAAGTCAAAATTTGTCCAATGGTTTACGTTGTGTGTTATGAAAATATTATTATTGACTTTTCAAAAAAAAGTAAATATTAAACTTGAATCTCGACAGATATGATGAGAAATGATTGCTTTGATATTCTCCTAAGGAATTATCTCCGAAAAAAATTGTTTCACGTAAAAATAATTACTATCGCGCTTTATTTATATATACAGTATTTGAACTTTTTTCAAGAAGTATATCTTTATATACTCTGGCAAGTTAAATATAAATTTATATCCAAACAAATTATCATTTTGCCGATGCATTCGACTGTGTGGCAGAATAAATAAACTGTGATGAAAGTTGAGAGCGAGAGGAGAGAGAGAGAGAGAGAGAGAATCGAAAGTGTGTGTACAGTATAATCACAAATGAAAGAAAAGTTATCAAATCTAATCAAATATAACTAATCTAAAAAAAACTTTACGGCACACACATTCTGGTAGAGCAGCGTAAAGAAATAAAAGGATAGAAAGTCCAAATGCGTAAACTAAACTAAACAAACAAAGAATGAGAAAGAAGTATTGCCATTGCGACGAAGAAGAAGGAATCATCGACATACGAATTAGTTATTACTTAAACAGTAATCTAAATTACTATCATGTCGTTTTTTCTCTCCATGCTTTAGCCTCCCTTTTCCAATCGCTGGCGAAAAACTATTCCGTTTCCAGCATTACAAATAAAACAATGCAATGCCAGCTAAATCTTAATTTATCAGTAAAAAAAGAGTACGTATGCCTAAATAGTGGTATATATAGTATACTGTATAAGCTTAACAGTAAACTAAAGTAAAACAAGCGAAACTTTGGAAAGTCAAACATCACTACTTTGCCTCGGCATCAGTATCGGTGGATTGAATGCATAACTCTTTCTGGTATATTTGGCTGACTGGCAGTGTGAGTATTGCGCAAACTGACAAATGTCTGACTGCATTTTTCACCAATTCAATCAGCGTCATCGGCACATACAAACGAAAAACAAGAATAATGCCGAGAATGGTGAGCATTAGCAGAGAGTGTTTCCAATGCTCCTCAAGTTATCGATGAGTCTCTACCATATTAGAGACGCAACTGATTTTCCATGTAATCACTGGTTTACTTCTTCGCTCGTTTATTTATTTTGCACTTTTTTCTCCATTTATTTATCTAACAATCAATTCTTTTAAATATTTAGTCTCTGTCTCTATTTTCATTATCTGGATGGGTATGAGCCGAGGCTCGAGTCACAATTGGTTATATATTTATTAACGTTACGCCAAAACTTGATAAGCAAAAGAAATGTTTCTACAAAAATCCCAACTTATTTTCTGCTGACGTTATTCAAAATTATTCAAGTATGCAATTATTATTAAAAAAAAGGAAAAAGAATGAAAAACTAATTATAATAATACCGAGTCAAGAGCAACAAAAATAACTGTTAGGTTAAGTATTTCTCACTATGGAAACAACGGCCAGAATTTCAAGTATAAAATATTATAAGAGGAAAGAAGAAGAGAAAAAAATTCAAACAGAAATTTCATCTCCATTTGACATACGCTTTCATCAGCATATTATTTTAATCATGATTTTTTGCTACAACAACAACAACAAAAAATATTTTTCCCTCACAAAAATACGAAAAAATAAATACTAATTGCGCACACTTTTAACAGAAGAAGTACCGGTACGTATATATTACAATTTTATCGTAAAATTTCATCTTTAAGTATTGCCTCTCGAATATATAAAAAACGTTTCAAAATTTATATGGAGGTTCGCTTTGACTTTTTACTTCAAAAAAAAATCGTGCGCCAAATATTTTTTTGGCAACAGAGGAGAAAAAAATCGGGCGAAAGCACACGATTGATCGAAATAATTAGTACACATACGTCTAAACTTAGAATATATTTTCTCGTGCAAAAAAACCGGTAAAAAAATCTGGAAAAACTGAAGCGAATATCAAAACTTTCCATAAATGACTGACAACGCAGACAGAAAGAGAAGAAAAATAACCTCTTAAAAAATGCTAAAATTAATAAAACCACAGATTAATCGCCAAAACATCAAAACATCAAAGCGCTAAAAATCTTAAAATAAATAATTCCGGATTGAATTTATACGCAAGTGGATGGTAATACCAATAATTATCATTACTTATATCAATCTGATTTTATGTTATAGAAAAAATGGCTGGCATTTCGATACCTTGTGTGATGAATCCGGTGTTGTTGATGGTCATGTTGTTCTTTGCAATTAACAATTGCTTGTTGTCCTCCAGTGTTCGCATAGCGGACTTGTGGTCCTCGTATTGAGGCGGACCTGACTTCGTATTCCAGTAATGATATGGCAACTAAAATAGCAATGATAACAATAAAAAATGGTCATAAAAAAACAACAGAAAACAATTCAATATGTAATAAGCAGCAGAAAATAATATATCGTATATCACGGGAAAAATCTATCCACACTTTATAGCGCAACAAAAATTTTCACACAATGAACCGTTTTTATCTTCCCTGTGATTAGATTAAACGTCGCGTCTATATATCTCTAGCCTAAGCGAGAAAATAGTATAAAATCAAATAATAAAAAAAAGAGAAGTGCTTCTAATATGAAAATGTGTCGCTCGCGCTATGAATTATTGTCCCGCGATAGTAATAACAATATATTATTTTAAATGCTTATTACATTTTTGTGATAGTTTTTCTCTCGCTTTAATGTGTTGGGAGGGGATGTAAAAAAGTATTTTTTAGAGATCATCGACTGTATGTATAAGTGTAAAGAAATTTTTTTTTTTGATAAAATAGTTTAAAATGTTAATGTCTTACTGTATAATAATATTTTTTCTAAGGGGGATGTCTGTGTGTGGGGGAAGAGATAGTTGAGAGTAAGAGAAATAAATGCGATAATGTCTACGTTGGGAAACGGAATGGGATTCGGGTGTGTTTAAGCGCAGTGCGGGTTAAGCGGTGAATCATGCGGAAAACGGATTAAAGTAGAGATCAAATTGGCTTTTATTTAGCGGCAAATAAATAACCAGCGGTGGTGTGTGTTGAGTGCGTGTGACACAACAAAAGCCAAATGAAGAAAAACGAAAAAGTTATTTCAAATAATGAATACGATTTTAAGAAAAGTTTTTAAGTTGGAGAAAAAAATAATTTTTAATAATAGATTTTATTTTGGAATTCAAAGAGTTGTACAGCACTTTTTTTAAGCACACTTTTACTACGGATAAGGAGAAAACATTTTTCGCTGACATTCATCTTCATTCTCGTTATTCTATTACTTTTCTTGTAAGGAGATATTTAGGACCGACAGAATTTTTTACTTCTTCGTTTTCTCCTTTTGATATATGACTATGTCTGTAATCATAATTTTTTCTGCTTATGCATAAAAATTCTGTGCGCAAATTATATTTTAAATCGATATCCATCGAAAAAAAGGAGTATTAAAACGTAAAGTTATTCAACTTTTATATTCATAACATTAAACTTAAGTGAACCCGTTTTTGTTTGGGAGAGAGACAGAGTGAGCGAGAGATTAAAAGCAAAAAATTCAATTTTTTCTTCGAGACAAGGATTCCATGTTAAAAAAAAGAGAGAGAAGAAAAAATTTTGTTATATAACATTTCGATAAAAAAACGGAGCAAAGCTTAAGCCGAAACACCACAAAGTATTAATATTTTATATTAAAGATAAAAATAGTTATAGAAAAGGTTTTTTTATGCAAGCTTATCACGACTATTGACTGACTATAACTCAAACAATACAAATCGGCCGAAAAAAACGAGCGAATATATATATATATAATAAATGCATACATTTATTATATACTACTGTGCATATATAATAAATAATACAATAGTCAATGGGGAACAGGAGAGCGAAAGCAAAACTTTTAATAGTTTTGCAAAAAAATACTGTAACAAATTGCATGAATTAAAATAATAATAAAAAAGTTTTTCATTTCGCTTTAATATATTTAAGAAATATATAAGTTATATATAAACCGAACATAAGGTAAACGTGTCTTTGACTCTTAAAACCGAATGAGAGAGAGTTTTTCAATTCGTTTTCCTTCTAATAAAGTATGCATATATAGCTTATATGTAGACCTAAAGGAAAGGTTTTATTTTCTGATATAGTTTTTTTCTGGGGTGCATATCAAATGCGTCTTTTGTTGGAAGCAAACAAAAAATAATAATAACACATAGAATGAAGTATAAGAAAAGAAATAAAAGAAATACGAATGAGAGGAAAAGATATATATATGTATATTGAGAGTAAGATAGAGCGCAATTGTGTGTATGTATGCATGAATTAAATTAAATGAGAAATGCGTGCCATTGCGTATGAGTGCGCGATAGTAAGAATAAAAATTATTATCATACTCCAACTTTCTTGACTAAGAACTATACTGTACTTTATTCTCAATGTACGGCATAAGCGTATAATATTGGGAGGAAAAAAAGGTAATGTCACTCTCGTTGTAGCAGAGACTTCGCAACACAACTCGAAACAAAAACTGGCATAGTATGCAATGAAAACTGAGCGTCTCTTTGAATAAACGGATCTATTGTGGAAATGATATCGAAATGTTTTTCTTTTCTTCTCTCTCTCTCTCTCTCTCTCACTCACTCACTCACTCACTCACTCACTCACTCGCTCGCTCGCTCGCTCATTCGCTCAAATATATTTGATAAAACATAAAATTATATTTTTTCGCTTATATTTAATGAATGGAAAGTATCACGTGCTTTCAGAAATTTTCGACTGGAAGTTAATTCTAAATTTATAATACAATTTTATACAAAATCAACGAACTAATGATTCCTATGCGTATTCAAAAAATTATTTTAATAAAAATATATAAATTGCCACTATTTTTTGTTGTTTCCGCTTTTCAAATAACAATTAACAAATTGGCTGGTAAATTCTCAAACTTTTCCATATCAATTTGTTGCTCAAACATCAACTCATCCCTAGCTTTGGACAAATAACAGCGAAATTTAATATTAATTCTCCTTCTTTTCAATGCAATCTCTATTAACTTTTCAATGGTTGTATTTGTTATTTTCGGTCTGGCGCTCAATTCAATGTGTTCGATATAAATGCACGAATCGATGAGTTGACAAACACCGATATC
>JAQIXJ010003047.1:0-13847 GCA_034700185.1 Phthiracarus laevigatus
CCTGGATTTGAACCATTCACTATTTATATACCACAAGATCGACAATGCTGTGTCACTAAAGACAATAGATATTTTTAGTCTTTTATTTTTATTAAAACACGTGTTACTTTTTTTTGTATTATTATTGGTTTTGGGTTTTATTAATAAATACGCATGTTTAAAAAATTTAAGAAATCTTATTTAAAGTC
The DNA here is from genome assembly GCA_034700185.1 of Phthiracarus laevigatus. Lineage (NCBI taxonomy): Eukaryota > Metazoa > Arthropoda > Arachnida > Sarcoptiformes > Phthiracaridae > Phthiracarus > Phthiracarus laevigatus. The sequence continues at coordinate 189 of JAQIXJ010003047.1, forward strand.
TGGAAGTAGTACTTTCGTTTTATAATGAAATGGAAAATTCATTTGACATTACTTGGAAAATTGTTCGCCGAACATCATCCAAAAGTGCAAAGCTTAACTGTTTGGCAGAAAAAATAAGTATTTAGTTAAACTATTTATGTGAAAACAATGTTTCTCTTAAAGATGTTATCGAAAAAATTGAAAGTCAACAAAATTACTCAAATTATTATCAATATTCGAAAATGATCTCAGATGTAACCTAAAAAATCTAAAACACCTCAGATTTTCAAGTAATTGATCAGATAGTTTACAACTAAATTTTATAAATCGTTATTTGAGTTGATTTAAGTGAATATCTATACAATTTTTTGATTTTTAAATCAATATTATAATCACTAATTTAACCTAAAAAATTAAAAACATTCAGGGCTTCATTTATGACCAATTGCTCGTCGCTTATTTACTGACGTTTTTAGCCTGAATTATATGTCGAAGGTTTGCACTTTCTTATCATTCGGTTTATTCGTTTATGAGCGACCGAAAAGGTAAGACAAGGTCTTCTTTTTCTACGTGAAGGTGGATAGCGAGACCGATTCCTCGCTAAAATTACACTTTTAGAGCGAGAACGGGAACGACAACCATAAAGCCTGTTGCAAACTCTTTGATTCATTCGTTTTACACGTTTTCCAGATTCAGCAAACGAAGTATTAACATCAGTTGGCATATCAGTGTGATGTTTATTAAACAAATCATTTTTACTTTCGGTCACATTAATTTTTATGCCACAATAATCCCAATTATTTTCAAAATCGGTATAACACCAATAATATTCGGTGTTATCATGTTTTCCACAAATGTTTCCAGTTCTACATTGAACTCCAGAAGATGTAGTATCGTTCTTAAGTGAAAAATTATTATAATTATGTTGACTTGTACGACATTGATAGCGACCAACGGATGATTTCATACATTTATTTACACAGTAATCACCATTTGACGCAATTAACGATAATTCATTCTTATTTGTTATAATGCATAATGTTAAACATAGCAGAACGCCATTCATTTTAGAACACATTCTTCATTGAAAACTGAACTTGCAATAATATTTAATGTTTAAGACAATTTCCATTTATAATAGATCCTGTTTTAAGGATTTAATTTTATCTAAAACAAAAGCTTGTATTTATATGTTTGAGTTTGCTTTATAATAAAATTGCAATACCATGTTATAATCATTTGATTTACTAAAGCTAACCAATTGTCTTTTTTGGTTTTGATAATTAATGAACTATTTATCTTTTACTAAAAATAACGAATTATTTACGATAAGCATTCTTAGAAATATATATAATTAATCTAATATGTTTGAGTTGGGTTTATAACTTAAATAAATGTCTTTGCAATATAAATGATCAGAATACTTCCAAGAAAAAAGTCATTCAACTTTCTTTTACTATTAACATTATTCAATTGACGTAAATGTAATTTCTATGTAATATTTAAAACAAACATTTTTTGTTTGTTTCTATTAACTTAATGCTTACTAATATTCTTCTAAGCCACTCTCTACCATTCCAGTTTGCTTAACATTTCAAAGCACAAAAAATAGACTAATAGACAAAAAAATTTTAGAAAAGGATATAACTTTATATATTTTATTGTTTTACAAGGAAATGATTCAGATTTGCACTTAACTTAACTGTTTAAGAGTCAGACACTCAAGTGTTTCGATTGCTTTACAGCAATCATTATCAATGGCTAAACTTGAAATCATACGTCAAAAATATTTATATTAAAAAATCTTATGGCAAACAATACCCTTCATAGCTCTTCATAGAAATTACTTTTTATTGTTAAACTAACCCAATGATAATGATAATGATTGCTGTAAAGCATTCCAAACATTCAAGTGTCTGCCTCTGCAACAGCTAGGTTTACTATAAATGTGAATAGTTTTGTTGTAAAGCATTATAATTTCTAAAACTATAACCTATTCTTCAAATGTTTCTGTTCAATAATATATTGCAATTCTTAATTTATAGAGGCATATAAGAAACTTTTGGTTTACTTCTAGCATTGCTTCTGAAAATACGCGTAATGGAATTATTTATGCGAAAGACATGTAGGAAATCGAGTATTTCTTTGTGGTTTGTCTAATTGCATTGATAGTTGTATAACAATATATGATATTTTTAAAAGTACGCGACCACGAAGTATAACATTCTTGGCGTGTGTTAAATACTGATTCAAATTATAAGTTCTGTTTAGTTTAATTATTGTTTGTACTTTATACTTATGAACGCAAAAGTCACCTTTTACATCTGAATGCTTATTACTCGTCTTCACATTTTGTAGTTTACAATGTTATCTAAGTCTCTTATCCGTGTTATAGAGAAAAGACCTTGGATTTTGCTGATAATAACTAATGTAATGTTGTGAATATGGGATGCTTATAATCTGACTTAAATTTATTGCTCTTACCATTATATTTTTATTACAGTATCATTCAATATAACCCAATGAGTATTTCGATTAAAAAATACTTCTCAAAAAATATAACACTAATAATTACGATAATAAGGAATATTATTTTCATCGGACAAAAATTAAACTTTGTAAAACAAAATCGAGTTGTGTTACACAGATTAATATCAATTAAGTTAATTCTATACAAACAAGATCGACACGGTCATAATATCTGACTTTGTAAAGTTAGTTTTAGTTTGTATATGGTCGCTCGCTTACTTCGTTCGCTCGCTTCCTTTATTTGATTTAACTTTTATTAAAGTTAACGTTTACTTTTAATTTCGGAAGATTCCGTCAAGAATTTTGTCTATTTTTACCCTATTTTGGTTATATTTTCCCGTAATGTTACTTTAAAATGGAATATCCCATTTAGATTTTTGTCTCATTTTTACCCGATTTTTTCACATTTGTCCAAATTTTTACTAAATAACGGAATCTCCAGTTCAGATTTTTGCCTATTTTAAATCGATTTTTAACTATTCTGTCCAAATTGTTACTATAAAAACGGAATCTCCTGTTCATATGTTCACTAATTTTGACTATTTTAACATTTTATTAGACTGACTTGACATAAAAACGGCAGCTTCCGTTCACAACTTTAACATCAAATTGGTCATTTTTGCTTTTGATTTTCCCACTTTCACAAGTGGACATTTTATAAACAAATAGAAAAATTGTCACTTTATGAATGTGTTGTTCTTGTTTATTAATCTATCAAATATAATTGTTTTTTAAATTTTAGGTTTAAAAAAACTTTACAACATGAGGAAGATTTGCCGCCTGTGAATCATACTAACAGCAAAAATTGTTTTTAACTGCAATTCTTGTATTTTATTTAGAAAAGAAAATCAGGATTATCAAAGATTTTCAGGAGTTTTTAGTAAAATTCCGGATTTCAGTGTTTTACGTCATTTTTTATTAAGTTAAAAGATAATTAAACATATTATCTCCGATAAAATCAATGATATTTCCTGATCAAAGGAAAGTTATCCTCATCTAGACTGCCATATTTTTAAGCAATTTATTTTAAAAAATATGGAACACACACACATTCAATTCATAGGTTTTATTTATCTTGAAAAGTGAGAATTTTATTAATATTTTATAGCATTTTTACATTTTAATGATGCTTAATACATATTTGGTTTATGCCTTTACTCGCACAAATAGAATTTATAAATGTAGAAAACATTTTCCATTGTTTTGTATAAGTTTATTTAAAGTGAAAGTGAAAATATTAGTTTATTGTTATAAATTAAACAATAATCAAATTGCTAGAAAATAAACGTCTAAATTAATTAATCTAAACTAATAATGTTTTTATTTACAGAATATATGAATGTTTTTATAAAATTATTCTAATACTTTTCTATATATCAAACTATATCTACACATTTTATACTCGATTAAAATATTATCCTCCTGCACCTAATCCATTACCTTTATTTGCAAACAGTTTACTCAATTATTAATCATAAGCGAATACTATTGTCATGCATGTTTTAAAATTTATAATTAATCTGTTTTGGGATTGAGATCAGTTAAAATAGAAATAAAAATTTAATTTTAAAGAATATAAAATTATTTCTTGAGTTTAGTGTTAATCAAAGATTACAAGCGATTAAATGGTCAACCATGTCTTTATTTGCAAAATATGACTAAAGATTAGGGGGATATATATACACGTTTTGGTTGTTTTCGATGCCATTGGTTATACAAGGTAACCATGATTTAGCTAGAATAGCATTCAAGAAAGATAGCTGCAGTGATAGAACTGAAAGATCGTTGCAGTATAATCTTAATTCTATTTTATTCGGTGGTCAAAATATTTTTGGCTCAATGAACTATAATAATGAATGCAAAATGTTACGAAACATTTGTATTGAAACCCTAAGATATCTATATATAAAGATTTAAATATATGATAAATAATATTAACCATAAATTTTTAGTAAATTTTTATTCACTAATAAACTTGAGGAAATATTGAATGAAATTGTTGACGACAATTGTTACTTTGACGATGCAATATACGTTGACAGTATTTTTATAAGCTTACAGTCTGAAACAAGTATTTGGGAAAAAAATTAATTTTGATGATAAACTCACTGAACAAATTCATTTTTACTTTGAAATTATATCAACAAGTGTTTTTTAATTTTTATTATCTGAATCAATAGCGTTTATCAAGTATTTTCTAGATATAAAAATTTTTTCTATTGTCGTCAATGCTATTAACATTATATTTTCGAAATGGTATCATGAAAACAGCGATGGAAATCAAGGCCAAAGCATTTCTAATTTTCTTTTATCGTCAACAAATAATCAATCAATGAATGAAAATAAAAATATTCATTTAAATGACGAAAATAATATTGGAAATTTAATAATGTTATTTATAGGTATGGTTTATATTTAATAAAGCTTAATATTTAATAAATTATATCCCGATTATCCTAAATGCTGGAAGTGATACAACTCATTTGACATTCAAATGGATATTACTTTTTATGTCTTATTATCCATATATGCAGCAACGGATGAGAGATAATATTAAATCAATTTTGGGTAAAAATTAATTTTTTAAATTTAGTTTTCTATTTAAATTTATTTATTTCAAGGTAACGAAACACTCGAAACAGAAGATAAGGATAATTGTAATTTTGTGATGGCATTTATATGTGAAACACTAAGAGTGAGAACATTAATTCAATTACACTGCTTGCGACAGTTATTGGTAAACGAATCATATAAATAAGTATTAAATTTGTTTTCATAAAAGTTATTTAAAAGATAAAATATTGATACCGAAATCCACAACAGTTATGGCAAGGCTACAATCAATACGTAATGATTTGTGAGTCAAAATAATAGCATTTATAGCATATATAAATAGCGCTATAAATAGCATTAATAATTGATCAAAATAGCACTTAAGAATAGCATTTATAATTTTTTAAAAATTACTCAAATGTTAAAGTATAATGTCTTTTTTATATTTACATTATTTTAAATATTCCTTTGTTCATTTTATAATGAAACTTTTAAATTTTTGGAAAAATATGTGGAATTTGAAAAAATTTTGAGGAAGGGGTAACAAAAACTACTCAAACAATTTTCAATAAAAATAGCATTTATAGCTTTTATAGCATTTATTATTAAAAATAGCAAATAATAGCAATTATAAATCAGCTAAAGCGACTCCAAACTATGTAATTCGTGCACATATAACAATATTATGCTTCGAATTCATGAAACAAAAAAGTAGCAATTGCTATATTTTTGACTCTCTAAACCTTATATAATTTCTTCATTTAAGTAATTATTTATGAAATATTAAAGAACTAAATCATGTTTGTTTTTCAAATCACTTACTTTGAATTCACAAAGTTTATAGTTATCCTAATATTTGTCTTTATTATCACTTAAATCACGAAATTCAAATATATGTTAGTTTCCATAATTTAAATTATCAACAATTAGTGGTTTATTGATATTTAATTCTTTTTCCATTTTACTTGAATTTAATGGTTGAACATCTGATAATCGAAATTCACTAATATGTGATATTATTATTTTTTACGGCTATTAAACGACGTAATCCACCAAATACTGTATACACAAAATCAAATGTGTATTTTATTGGTTATTAACAATTGTTCACAAATATCTAATCCATAAATGCTTTCATTGTGTGATAAAAGCACCACATATTATCTAATTACTCAAAGTGAAATGTAAATTAAAAGATCATAGAAAAAATAATAATACTTACGAATTGAAAACAAGATTATAACTTTTGCAAAATCCATTATATAGTTATTATTTAAGTTAATTTTGTTTTAGAAAATGTTTTTTGTTTGTGTATTTCTACTTACAGATTAATATGGTTACTTACAATGAGCTAAAAACTTAACAGATGTACTATATTTAATAACATTATATATGAAAAAATTTAAAACCAAAATTAATCGTATTAATAAATTAATAATAAAAAGCCCTAAAAGCTTGACACAAAAGAATCATCACTTTAATTGTAAGAAATAGTGAACCAGAATACTGATTCTCAATATCTAATTTATTCTTTTGAAATAAAATAAATTCCGAATAAAATTGAAGACATTTTTAATTATTTTTGTATTTTAAAAAACCAATTTAATTCAAGATGATAATTTATTAAAACTACATTTTCAAGTGTGGCAATAAAAACTTTTATTGCAAACCATAACAATTTATAAAGTCTTAAAAAATAAAAAATTAAAAAAGTAACAAAAAAATCATTCAATATGTCTCTATGTATAGATTATCTGAGAACAAAAAAAATAGTGTTATATTTGATTTTTTTTCGTTTTACATTAAGTAACTGCTAAGTAACTTTTAATACTATTTAAGATAATAATTATTTTCAGTTAACAATAATGAATATTATTTCTAAAATCATTTGTATTTGAAAATACTTTAATATTTAATTCTTCAAATTAGTATTGATATATAAATATGTTTATTGTAGAGTAATATTAATTAAAGTCTCGCTAATATCGCCAACAAAGTTAATTCCATGATAGCGTGGAGATAATTTGTGGAATATAAGATTGCCAGACATGAAATATTCCGCTCCAACCAAATACATTTCTACATTTAAACTTTTCAGTTCAGTTGTGGCCATTATTTCGCTTTTAATTCGATTACAGTTATGATTACACTCTTCTATTAATGCCTTCACGAATAGTATAGCTTTATTTACATTGAGTTTATGATAATTTATCAAAGCTGCCAATATATTGTCTAATTTGCACAAATTTCCATTAGAATTAATGTATTCTTTACGGAATGAATACAAATCATTAACACAAACCACATGTTTGGCCACTTCTCCATTAAAATCTATCATTAACTGATGATTTCTTTCAAATTCGTTTAATTCAATATTCAAAGCATATTCTATTAGAAACAAAGCATATGAGGTTCCAACAGTAAACGTACGATAATCGAGTAGTGTTTCCATATCTAGTATTCGCAAAGTTTTGATTGAGCTCTGTTGTAATCTGTTAACAACGCCCCAGTTTTTAATAGTTTCTTTAAAAATCACGATTTGTTTTTCAGACAGGTTTTTGCTTATTTTTTCAACTAATGATTTAAATTCCTTGAAATATATAGGCATTGACGAGTTGTATTCGCCATCAATCATTTCCGAGAAAGCAATCCAGTGTTTTTCAGACTTGTCAAAATTGCTATAAACTTCACCCCAATTATTATCTTGTTGGTCATCTAAAATTCCAATAAAATGCATAAAATCTACGAGATTAATCATTCTGTATTTTTCAATTGCTAACGGATAAGCCCATGAAGAAAAATCTCCAACGCAAATATTTAATAGATACTCTTTAATGTCATTATCCGAAACGTTACTGTTTTTAATTAAATATTCATTCGAGTCATCTCGAAGTGTTGTGTCAAAATAATCGCTACGTTTAATTGGCCAATGACATTCGATTTTTGGAATCAAATACTGAATTACTTTATCCATTTTGTTCATCTTCTGATCATTATTTGCTTCAATAGACTTTAATTTAATTTTCAATTCTTTTTCGGTTATTGTTTTGTACATTTTAAACGTAATGCTTCTTATGTCAACTAAAATAAAATAAAATTAATAGCTATTTAAAATTTAATTAAAATTCTTTCAATATAAATTATTGTTTTTATTTTTTTAATGCACAAGTTTTATTCATTTGATCTATACATCAATTTTATGTAACATTTGAGCTAAACTCTAAATAAAATAAAACATTTATTTAATTATTTACAAATAATTCTAAAAATGGAATTAAAACTACATAAATACTTTTAAATTATCTGAAGTACAAAATATAAAAGCTAAAAGATTTACAGAATTAATTAATATAAATAAATTATTACGTACCCAAACAAGAAAATCTGAAACTTTAGCTAACTATGAAGTTAAAAATGAATTGATAATAAATTGAGGAGTCTTGTATGTAATATATAAATATACATAACTAGTGTCGTCAAATTCAGGATAAAAACAGAGTAATTGCAGTATTAAACAAGGAAAATCGTTTTAAAATCAGGATTATTCAGGAAAATTAAAGTTTGTTTAATAGTCAATAAAACATTTATTTTATTTATAGATTAACATTAAACAGAAAAGTTATTGCACTATAATTCATAATGAAAAATATTGATTACAATAACCATAAGCCTTGAATCTTAAATAAAAAACACCAAACAAACTTATAGCTAATAAATACGGGATGCTTTTATTCTTACTAAAAACTAATTTAAATTTAAACAAAATATTATAATTACCAACTATTTATTATTAATAAATAGGAGTTGGACTAAGTATATTACATCAATCAGAATTTAGATTATTGCTTATACGGTCACAATTCTTATATAAATTTATACAATCGAAAATGCATTTAGTTTCTATAATTTTTTATCTAACTGCAAATTTTATATATTACGATTTAATTATTCTATCCGACTGTCCTTGTACATTTCAATAAAATTGAAAAGTAAAAAAATTGAAAACCGATAGATAAAAATCCGAAAAAACATAAAAAGCAGATAAAATATTTTTAAAAATTAAATAAATTGTAAAAAGCATTATTAATGGGATTTAGCCTTTTAATGGAATATTACTATTTTTTTTATTATTATTAAAAGATTTCAACTTGTTTTTAAAGTTATTTTAGGTAATGTCTGGTTAATTTAGACAATAATTGCGTAAAATGGCTATAAGTAGTTTAAAAATGTGCATAAAAGGTTCAAAAATGGTAAATTTATGGTCGATTCCACTCTATTTTCCTTCGATCAACTTTAATTGCGCGAAGCATTTTTTATTTATAAATTGTTTAGATTTACATAATTTCTTTATTCTTTATTAGTGATTGAAAATATTTAAATTTCCCATTCCACTACCGTTCCATAACCTTCCTAAAAGTTTTTACTGCCATTCCATTACCGGTAAATAAAATTTTTTTTATTCCATTAACGTGCCATTAAAGGAGCTGATCTCCAATTCCACTGCCATTCCACGGTAATGGAACTAAATTTTCAATCACTATTCTTTATTATACATTTCGCGCAATGAAAGTTTCGAAAAGCAGATATTTTTTGAATTATTTAAAAAATATTATTTTTTAATTTGAAACACAGAAAATATAGCTTTTAAATTCGGAGAGAATAATAGTTTGATTACATTTACGTTCGCGAATGACAAACGACCGGATACTAAAAATGACTTATTAGCGCTCGGATTTCTGACGACTATCAAGAACGCAGTGTTAGTGCGCATCGATAGCGGAATTTCAAACGAATGGAATTTGGTCTAACAAATGGTAACCCAATAATGGTCTATAATTTGGTGATAAAAGACACTGAAATTAGCTAATACGCATTGCAGTAAACGATGGCAAGTTATATCGTCAGATCTATGCGTTCGGGTCAGAACTCGACCATTCAATTGGACAATCATAATGTTGATAAAAACTTCTTCCGGTCGACAATTGACTATATTCAATACTCACGCAAAAGTACAAATCGGAGGTAAAAAGTATACAGTTAGAGATCAGATTGAAAAGCTATTCACAGGTGTTGTCTAGTTTTATCTTCAATGGAAGATTGCTTGATATGGCAGTGTAAGATGATCCGCGTGTCATCGTTGAGGGTGATATACAGCTATTGATGTCAATTTGAGACGACAATTAACTCAATCAAAATAGCATTAGAAATAATAAACAATCATTAGACTCAGATAACACAAATTAAAAATAAATTCGTCCACAGTGTTCCCTAAATGGCACAGGTTTTCATTAAACAATTTGCTATTGAATACTGTATTGAAATTTTAATAATTTAAAAAAATCTATTATTTATAATTACTAGGACACACATCTGCGACCCTCTGCTACTAAGCCTAACCCTAACGTTCATAAAAATATATATATTTAATTTGAATATACTATTACCCATCAGTATAACATTTATATATTATACGTTTTTTTATATGCTTTTCCCGTTATATTTTATTTTCCACTTTAGTTTCATGCGAAATACAACAATGTTTTAAAATTGTTAATATATTCTTTAGATATTGTTAGGAAAATGCAGTACAAATAGCGAGAAGGAAACGAAATAAAAACAGAGAGAAACGAAAAGATTTTTATTATATATATAATTAGCCAAAAAAACAATCAGGGTTTAATGACGATAATCTTATTTTTAGGATTAAGAGGAATCTAATGTTTTCCATTGTAATGAACGCCCAGAGGTATACTATAGTATGCAACTCACGAGGATTCTAACGAAAACCCGGACCTGAGTTTGGGACTTACAAACCATTTAGCCACCTCAAACTTAACTTTTTTAACAACTTCGACCAGGTCCAGGTAGCTGGGATTTGAACCAAGATTAATTTTAAGTTAACACCGAGTAATGTTATTAGTATTGCATCATTTTTATGGACGTATGAATTTCCTGTTTTATGTCTAAACTTTTATTACTCTTAGGTTTTTAATAAACATATGTATTTGAGATCCTGACAAAAAATATTTAAGTGTAATTAATATAAAAAGTTATTCAAAACATTACATTTCATGCATTTTACATTTTCAAAGAAGTCCCAAGTCACAACCCACAGGAAGTGAAACTTGAACTTAAGCGAACCTTGACCTTTAGAATTTTAAAAACTTACGAACATGAACCTTAAAGACCTCGAGTCCCAAGGTCACCAAATGTCTTAAGGCGCGCTTTTGTTCATCGAAACATGTGCTTTAACTGAAAGCCAAAGTATGCGCAGATCATGTAAAACTTATTTCTATATTTTAAATTTTATGAATTAGCTTACGATTACGTCTTAAAATCGGTCCAGGGGACTGGCTTAAGAATAAAAACTATAACAAAGGTTAATTCTAATTATGAATAAATGCTTTAAAGTTTTGCATAATAGAATCTAATATTATAAATATATTTATAGTAATATTTATTAATTAACAAATTATAAATCTAAAACTTCGTTAAAAATTTGCAAAAATCTCGGTCATTTGATTCATTTACTTTAATTTCATTAATTTGAATATTAATCTATTTATCCAATTGATTTTAATAGAAATTACAAGTTTTATTCAATTTATAATTAACGATTTTCACTTTTTTACATATTTCATTGATAGAGAGACAGAAACTAAATTATTAAAACTTTAATAATCAACATAATCATAAAATAACAAATGATCAAATTCCTATAATAATAAATCAGTAAATTTATAAAAATTTCATTATAAACAAATTCATAAATTAATAAACTAATGATATCTATAAAATTTTTTACTTTCCTACAAAATCAGAAACTTTTAAGCTCAATTTCAGTCAGCTATTTGACATGTCTGTGTATCTGTCTGTGTGTATATAGATTTTTTAGGTCAGAAAAATTAGGCAAAAATGGACAAAATTGGGTCAAAATTGGATCAAAACTAAGTCAAATTGGCTTTAATAGGGGAAAAATAGGGCTCAAATTGGGTCAAAAATGGCTAAAAATGTGCCAATATTAGTCAAAAATGACACAAAATCGGGTCTAAACTGGTTAAGATCAGGACAAATATGAATAAATTTTGCTATCACGCGTCTTATTAATTAAGCTCAAACACTTTATAACACGCGCTTACATGTATCTATAAGCACAATTTTTGATGTTTCCTCGTCGCCAGCTAAACTAAAAATGTATAAAATTACCTAAACACTCACTGAAGTATTATTTATAACAATGTTTTAAAGGACATAATTTTTTTGCGAAACAATAATAATTAAAAGTTTTGTTTACATAAAAATATAATTACAAAATGATAAACAACAATAAAATAAGTTTTTTGGCGTAAAAGAATATCAGTTATTTGATATTCACTTAAAAAATATAAAAGTCAAAATGTGCGCATTTCTAATGTTCATTTTTGTTTTAATTTAATAATGCTTAATGCCTAAATGGTTTTAGGATGTACTCGTATAAATTAGAACTTATAAAACTATGCTATTGCTTACTATATTTAAATATTATTTGAAGTAAAAAGTAAAAATATTACTTGTTTTAAATTATTATAGATGTTTTCGTAATATAGTATTATAGCATTTTACAACATTGTTTATTTAGTTAAAAGATATTTAAACATTTTTCCTCCGATATAATCAATAATTTTTCATTATCTAAGGAAAGTTTTCCTCATATTTTATAGAATGCCATATTTTAAGCAATTTATTTTTTTAAATAACTTATTCATGGCATAGGTTTTATTTATCTATAAAAATGAATATTTAAGTTTATAAGCCTTTGATAGCGTTTTATAATTTAATAATGCTTGATCACTACTTAGTAGTAGGATGGCCCCTATAGGGTTATCCTAGCAACCGTTGCTAGGGGCGTGGCTTCGGTTGCTAGGGCCCTCATTGGTTGCTAAGGGTGTTAAGGGCGTGTCGTTGCTAAGGATGATGTCACGTTGCTATGCATGCTATTGGTTGCTAGGGCGTTGCTATGGTCGTGATTGGTCGTTGCTAAGGAGGTCGCACTGTTGTGCGACCTATATAGGCCTATAATCCGCCAATTTGTTATCGCACTGTTGTGCGACCTATATAGGCCTATATGCCGTCATTTTGTTACCGCACTGTTGTGCGATATGTATATAGGCATAGCCCATATTCCGCCATTTTATTATAGGCATGTTACCCAACCTATATTATGCTATAGGCCAAGCCTAATTTAAGGCCGTTGCTAAGGACGCTGGTGTCCATCTTGTTTCGAGACATCTGTCACTATGCTTACCCGTTACAAAGTAATAACCCGACCGACCTAAAATCACGCTTATAAGAAATTTCTTAAGTGTGTGTGCGGGCGAATTTAATTCCCATAGGATTTATAGGTTTTCCCGCCAAAACTGCAGTTTGAAATTATTAAATCCGATTAATCACCAGAAATAGCCAAAAACCAAGACTTCGTTTAACCATTTGACTCCATTTCTCTCCCTACTCCTCTTTACTCCTCTTTTCTCGTTTTCCTCCAACTCCTTACTCCTTACTCCTTACTCCTTACTCCTTACTCCTTACTCCTTACTCCTTACTCCTTACTCCTTACTCCTT
>JAQIXJ010003048.1:0-13843 GCA_034700185.1 Phthiracarus laevigatus
ATTAGTCAAAAAGGACAAAATAAACGGTCAAAAATACAAAAAGTATGCTCAAAATTGGCTTTTAAGGGGTCAAAAATAAACAAAATTGTGTCGAAATAGGCAAGAATCTGATAAAAATAGCCAAAATCTAGGCGTAAAATTGAGTGGCATATTCCGCGTTTTGTTGACAAAATATCAAAGGACACCACAAAACTGGCCAAAATATACAAATTTAGCCAAAAATGGTCATTAAGAATAACAATTGAGTTACATTTGCTTGTTTTGATATACAAATAGTAATTTTGAGACTCTAAATGGCAAAAAAATACCGAAAATCTAGCTAAAATGGGAAAAATTAGGCTAAAATAATAAAATTTGATTAATTCCAAAAGTGGCATATGCCAAGGTTCAAGAATTCTTATGATTACAAGAAAGATATGCTCAATAGCTTTTAATCAGTATTTTGTATTAATTATATATTTTTTTCATCAAAATAAAAATATTGAGTTATATGAGTCAGAGTCTATAATAAATGAAATTATATTAGATTGCATATAAAATTAACAACACATTTATGGCCAATTGTTTCAATTTTTAAGTGATATAATATATATCGTATTATTTAAGATAGACTAGTGAACATCCTAATCTTATTTAGATCTAAATGTCAATAAAGTTTTTAAACTAGTTTAAGACTGCTTACCAAAGAAATACAAAAAGAAACGAAATAAAGGTTGAGGAAAAATATAGATTAAATTGATAAATGTTTTTTATAAATAAATGATTGATTTTGATTAATCAAGTTATGAAGTAGAAACAAAAACAAGAAAGTATTTTTTAATTACTCTTATTATTTAAATTTAATGAATTATTCGTACATTATTTTTGAATGGACAAAACATTTAACAACTGCTTTTGCAAAAATTAAAATTTGTTATAGATTGTCATAAATAGTAATTAAATAAGTTTTCAGTTCATGTTGACCTTGAAACGGTTCAACATGCAATTCGGTGTATATGAGATTTGATCGATCATAATTACACTAAACAAAAAAGTCTATAAATTATGACTTATTGACCACTATTAACTTCTCATCTTATACGTTGACACGAAGTTGGATTTTGAGGAACAATGTACCCTTTGAAAACTAGGGGGTTTTGAAAGACAATATCGACAAAACAACTCAGAAAAAGTTTATTAATTTTAATTTATTCACCTGTAATAGCCACTAATCTTAATATTGTTACCAATAAGAAGATAAATAATGGTCAAATATGGATAGATCAAATTTTAAACACTTCCAAAGTATGTAAATAAGTTAATGCCTTTAATAAGTTAACCTTTATAAAGTAATATAGGATTACGAACAAAGGGAATGAGATATCAACAAACCTAATCAAATCCATATTCTTATTTTATTTTTTAAAAAACAGCTTCAAAAAATTAGTAAGTTAGTTTTGTACTTATTATTCTTCTTTGCAATCTTATAGATTCTGTAAATTTTATTGATAAAAAACATATAAAGAGGAACAATATTTCATTTACATAGAAAACGAACAAAAATTTTTTATTTTAAAGACATTTTATAGTCTAATTAAAAATTAGTTGTTATTTAGTATCACTCTTTTGACTGCTAAAAATATTAATAGGTATAGGTTTAAAAAAATCAAATTAAAATTCAAGTGAAATGCATGCTAACAAAAATTATGGCATTAAAAACTCTATTAAAATTAATTTTATAAAAATCGAAATTGAAATGTAATTGTTATTATAAAAGTCATATAAAAACAACGCTTTTTCAAATAAATGCATAAAATTAACTGTATCGTAACTCTCCCATTTATTAATACTTATATAATTGATGCAAAGCAAAAACGTTAATTTTTTTACTTTTTACAGATTTGAATTGTTTCTAAAATTTCTAGCTTAGTAGTTAAAAATGATTTTAATTTCGTTTCACTTTAAACTTCAATAGCAATTTAAGTAAGTTTATACGTGTTATTTAATAATTGTAAATTTCATTTATAAATTATAGTCAAAACATTCTTTAAACTAAATTTGTTTCAATAAATTTAAAATTAATTAACTTATGATGGCGTCATTAATTTTTGTTTGCGTTATTTAATGATATAATTTATTTCAATAAATAAGTGTGAAATTAAAAAAATTATCAGCAAAATTGAATATAAAATACCACATGCATGCACCATTATATTGTCTCATACAGACTATATATACCGCATAACTGTCTATTATTTTACGCATAACTTTTATGTGTAAGATGTTTTAAATAATGAGAGTGCGAAGGTAAGGAAACTTAGGATTGATTTATATCAACTTCACACTTGGTTTATACTTCTATCTTTGCGGACCATGTATACACTTGCATTTACAATAATATCGCTCCGATGCTCTGATTGTCAGAGTACGTCGCACACACTTTACATGGGTTTCAGCTGAAGTAATTACTATTGCAAAAAGTCAAGGCCAAAGCTATAATAATGTAGTTGTTAGTCTAAATTCAAGAATGCTTTGTTTGGAAGTATACGTCGCGTTAAGTCGTTCTCGTAAGTCCAGTGACCTATTCATCTATGGTTTATTTATACAACCGAAAAAAACTCAGATTGTTTTATTTGTTGATAAACGAGAAATTAAGAACAACTGCTGCAATTAACTTCAAATTGCGATTCATATCCGATAGTGTAGAAGATAGAACGAAGTTTATTTATCAAAACGTTCAATCACTCGTAAAACATCATTTCGATATCTTAAATGACATAAACTATATGGGCGCAGACTTTTTACTTTTGGTCGAAACTTGGACAAATAGGCAATTAATCTTACAAGTGTTCAGTTATTATCAACAAACAATCTCGACAAAAGTATATCACGCTTATCGATGCTCGCGATATTCTAAAAGAAAATTGGACATTTTATTTACTTACAACATAGTTGAAAACAACGTTCACTTTTAATGTTTGGCTTTAAATAATAAATACATTGCGATACTTTTAACTTATTGTTCAGCTAATAACAGCATAGACAACTCACAAATGAAATAAATGCATGCTTGGATAAAACAGATGATTGCAATAAGGTTATATTAATTGGCGACTTCAATATTAATGTAACATCTAACAAAGGAATGAAAATATTAAAATACTTGAAGAAATTTAACTTTTAATTAATGGAAACCGGAGTAACAACAAATGCGAACACAATAATTGACTTAGTATTTTTGCGAAATCTACCAATCAATGTTTATCCATACGAAGCATGCTTTTCACATCATTAAGCGCTAACTTTCGAAATCTAATCAATGAGATATTATTTAATAAACAATTAGTGTAGTTTTAAAAAATTACGAATTTATTTACATAAAAAACTTTCAAAAATTTAGATAAATCTAGTAATTTTTTTTGTGACAGATTTCATTTTTACATTTTTATGGTTACCAATTTATTGGTCAAATATCCTGTCCATGTCTGATTTTTATATATGTTTTAGACAGGTAAGGTGTCTATGTGTTTTCAAAATTTTACAAAATTCTGTATTAATGAATTTTTTGGTGACCGATTTAGTAGTCACGCATATTCTGTTCATGCCTGGATTTCATATATGTTGCAGATCGGTTATGTGTTTGTGTGTCGAAAATTTTACAAAAATCGGTATTACGGAATTTTTCTGGTGCCCGATTTAGTGGACACACATATCCATTCCATGCCTGGATTTCATATATGTTGTAGACCGGTTATGTGTGTTAGTGTATAGAAAATTTTACAAAAATCGGTTTTACGGAATTTTTTGATGACCGATTTAGTAGGCACGCATATCTTGTCCATGTTTGGATTTCATATATGTTGTAGACGGGTTAAGTGTGTGTTTGTGAAAAAAAAACAAAATCCATACACTCGCTTTTTCTGGTGCCCAATTTAGTGGTCACACATATCCATTCCATGCCTGGATTTCATATATGTTGCAGACCGGTTATGTATATTCGAGTGTAGAAAATTTTACAAAAATCGATATAAATGAATTTTTTTGGTGACCCATATAGTGGTTACATACATGCTATCCATGTTTGCTACTCTACTCATTTTTACATTTATATTAATCTAGTTAAAAGGAAAAATTTAAAAAAATCTAAACTATCGTTTTTGTACAATTCCAATTTTCGTAATGACACATATGCTAACCATGCTTGATTTTTTTATATGCATCGCTAATAATTAAGAAATTTACTAAATATATATTGAAATATATAAATCAAAGTGAACGAATTACTAATGTTCATTCTTGTTTTTTATTTAACATTAGTATTTTTTTTTTGTCGAATTTAAAATTTTTTATTAGTTTATTGACCATTTTCTAAATATTAATTTATTTTTTAGCTCACTTTCTAGAAAGTAGAGATTATGGATTTGACCATGTCCGTCTGTCCGTCTGTCCGTCCGTGTGTCCGCACTAGCTCGAACACTGAACTTAGCACGTATTTTATAAAAATAAAGTTTGTTATTCTAGAAAATTGTAGACTAAGTTTATAAATACACTTTATAAGTAAATGAACAAGCTTAGATAAAACTATAAAAGTGAGCTCTCTATGAATGTGTCATTCTTGTTTCTCAATAAAATCGAAATTTACCACTTTACTTTTTAATCAAGTTTTGTTACATAATGCCAAATTAACTCAAAATGATTAGATTTTAATTGTCTTTTTGATATGATAAGCCTCAAAATTAAACTTTTATCAGCAAAAAACGGCATTTTTCATAAAAATTATTCAATAATTTTTTGCAATTTTGTGTATTTTCACATTTTGTCTTGCTTTTTTACTAGTTTTGATCATTTATAATACAATTATTGCCAATTTAGATCATTATTTTCAATTTATTCTAAAGCATTCATAATTTTGTTTGCCATTAAAGGTCTGAAGATAAATTATATATCGGTTTATATCATTTAAATAGCATAAGAAATATATAAATTATATTTATAAAAGTAAAGAAAAAATTTTTTAATAACAGAAGACAGGCGGATGGCCAGCCATACATGCACACAATTATTCATTTCTCAGATTGACATATTCAGATAAATAAATCTTAAAAATTTGCTGTAAGACATAATACTTTAAAAAAATCATAAAATATTTTAAAAGATTCATCACTCAGAGTTGTATTCTATACCCAGTATCGCAACTTTTCGCATTTTTTTCACTTTAGTGGTTTAAAACATGTGATAAGTTTTTATATTATGTTAAGTAATAAAACTTAACTAATATTTATGGAATGTTAAATGTTGGTTAAAGTTAGTTATTTGATTTAAAATTTATGTCTGAATGTGACATTGACTTTTTTCATTAAACTTGGGAGGCTTTGAACAAGGAAAAAATATCATTGAAATATGTGCTTAATTGTGGTCATAATTAACTCAAAAATGGGGAGAAGTGTTTTTAATGACTTAATCGGGGAAGAGTCTAACCATCTGGGCAAGTATGAGTATAATGTGGTCTTTTGCGGCATACTAACTAAACAAAAATGCGCGTTCATAAGAAGGTTTTTGATGTTCACTCGTTGGTAGCTAAGCTTAGAATAAAAAAACTTCCTTAACAGTCCGTGCAGTACTATTACAAACAATGTATTTAAATAGTTATTAAATTATTAGCGAAACAATCATAATTATATATTATTCTTAGTAAACTAAAAGAATGACCTATCTCCCCCCATACATCAAGTTCTCAATATTAACCAGCTATTTTTACCAACGTTTCCTACCAATATCTGAAACATTTTACATATTGTTGTATAACACGAAAAAGGTTAAGTGTGAAATGCAATTATAAAACAAAATAACATAAGTTAAAATTAATTAATATCTTGTAGTTATAACGCATGCATGAAAAGTTTATAAAGCGTCAAAATTGGTCAAAATTGGTCAAAATTTACCAATATTGGTGTGATGAAGGTCATTATTTCCCGTTTCAAAAAAGAATACAAGAGTAGAACACACATATTGAATGAGTTTAATGAATCAAATTTATTCATATTCATTAATCGTAAAATTTAGTCCAAAAAATATTTTGAAAGTATATACATCTTAAAATTTAGAATATTGTGTAATATTTTATAAAACATAAACACAAAAATGAAATCGATTTTGTTTTTAAATTATTCTTATAAAATTTTTGTTTGTGTAATTTAACAATAAATTGTGCTTAACATAATTTTTGACCAAATAATATATGGACGGTAAAAATAAATAAAAATTTTGACAATAATAAGTCCAATTTTAAATAAGTTAAACAACATGAAAGTTTGCATAATATTTGTTCCATTTGTTACAGTTCAAAAATTGAAACAAGTCGTTATATGTTTTAGCGTGCTGGAAAGTACAGACAAAATAACTTATCAATTTAAAAGTCTAATGTTGATTTATATTAGATGAATAGTTTTTGCTAAATAAATGTTAAAAACTTTTCTATAAGAAAAACTCAAACATTTATGTTTTTGTTACTAAATCTCTCATCAAGTTTTATAAGCAAACACATTTCACAAAAAATTTACGTTATCACGTTTTCATAAAATTTTGGATACTTTATGACACGAATAAAATAAATCTGCAGTCTAAAGAAATTTAATTTGAAACTTTGAAAACTTCCATGGTACAAAAATATTTACTAAAAATATGCAAATCCAAACGTAAATTCAAATTTTACTGCCCAGTCAACACCCGCAAAGTAAATTTCAATAACTTTTAGTTCAAATTATATATTATGAAAATAAAATAAAATAACAGTTTAAAACTTGAAAATATTAGCATAACGCTACTTATTTACTAATACTTAATATAAATTTAAAAATGTAAAACAAATGAAAACACTAATGATGAAAGTCTGATAACAGTTTAGCGCTGTTTTCCTACATATCATAATTGGATTTGTGTATCTTTGGCTTGTTTAATTTTTTTGAAAAAAAATTTATTATGTAGTATGCTTGTTGAGCAAGGGTTTTTATAGGTAGATTTATTTGAAAAAAAAAATAATTAAAATTTGTTAACATATGCAGCACGTTAATTTAACCTCAAGTTAACGACTGCGCCGTCAGAATATCTTTTTGTAATAAGCACTTTTTATGATCGCTTTGTAATAGTTTTTTAGACTTTGTTTTATCTCTAATTCATATTACTTATAAACTAATTATTCTTGATAATATAGATAGCCATAACGCTATGGTGTTGCTAAGAAGTTTTTATTCATATTTGCTTTTATAATGGAGCGCATAAAAAATACACGATATCCTTAAGACATTATAAATTCAATGCATTTTTGATTTATATAAACACTGAATTTATTAAGTTTGACAATTTTAACCTACTTATACCCAATTTCGACTTACGATTTGGCCTAATTAGATAAAAATCTTTTAATTAACATACAAATAGATTAGCCATTGAATAAAATAAAGATCAAAATGGCTCAATTAATAATAAGATGTTCTACAATAGAAAGACTAATCTAAATTCATATACTTTTGCAGACACGAAAAATACTAATTTAAATTCTATTTCAAATTAGACTTTCTTTGTTTATTATTTAATATCGATTTCAATTCTTCTTTCATGCCCAACTTTATATAACAAAAATTCGCACACTTTTATTTTTAATCTTTTTTTAATGACCATAATTTATGATTTCATATTTTAAATAAACAAGACTTAAAAATAATATCATTTTTTAATTAATTTTATATATTCTAAAGAGTTTTTATAAATAGTGTTTCAGTTAGAGCTTTGGATATGATTTTTCATTCTTTGTTTAGCTGTCAATCATTTAACACCAAAATCGTTCTTATTGGCTCAATTAGTATCGAGTTGTGACGTTTTTGTTTAACAAGATGAGTTAACTTAAAATTTAATAAAATTTGTCAAGATATAAATTATATCTTACCCGGTTTAGTTTTAATAATTTTAACCACATTTTTTGACATAAAATTAAGCTGTAATTCATCATAATGCCAATTTTGACAAAACAGCTTTGTTTTTGAGAATTTAGTATACACAATGACAGATATACACTTAGAAATAAACAGATATCAACAAACGCATTAACAGATATGTCAACTCCATTTTCTGATTTAACAAAGTGAGCGAAATATTAAACAGCTTCCAAAATCCAAGAAATGAAAGTTGTTTTTTAAGGTGCAATTTACATCGATGAACGACAAATTAATCCACATTTAATTAAAAATTTGATCTAATGTCCACACTTATGAAATCTTCCATTTCAGTTATCTATGGAGTTGACGTTGATAGTGAGAATAATTATAGTCATCAGTTTTATCTTTTTGATCTGAACTGTTTTCGACATTCTCTTTAATTCTAAATATCTCCATTTTATTTAAACACTTCTATATCTCCAATTATTCCTCGTAAACATAATTATCATCGCATTGTTTCACAATTGATTTACAAATTGTATCAATTATTGTTTTCGTTAAGTCTGTCAAACATACACTTTGCATCGAATCTGGTGTTAAGGGATAAATAATCCAAATTTCCTTTTAAATAAACATCACTTGAATTAAAATCCCGTTCCTTAAGATATTTTTCAGACGTAACTATCTTATTTGTTTCAATTTGTTCTCCAGTTTTAATTTAAACATGTGCACGACTTATTCGAGATATCTTCCGAATTTACATGGTTATCTTCTTCCTCGAAAATATGAGAAGATTTGATCCAGTTATCTTAAGAAAATCGCAACAAATATGCGTTTATTATTTCAAAGAGATCAAATTTTACTTTCTTTTTATTCTTATTTAACTAATTCAACAGTTAATCAAGAGTGATTTTAATAGCGACCCAACTGTTTTTGAAAATAAATTTTTGTCGTTTTGGTTTTTTTGAACATGTAATTGGATGAAATAATCTTGTAGCTTTTGTAGCTTTTGAAGCTTTTGTAACTTTTTAGCTTTTGTTTAACCATTCCGATCGTTTGATTGGTAATTGATTCAATCCTATCGGATCATTTATGGTTAGTTCTTTTGTTGATAATAATTGATTGCAATTCTGCTCATTAAGCGCTTCACCAGACGGGTTCTTGCTTTGGTGTAGATTTCATTTTTCATAGTGATAATCAATGCATGTTGTTTGTTGTTATTTTATTTATCATTTTAACTGGATTTTAACTCATTTCATTTAAGAATTTTGTAATAATAACTTTCAAGACCCTTAGGTCAAAAAATAAAAGTGTAAAAACTTATCTATAAGCATTTTTTTCGTAGATATGTGTGTGTTTTTAGTTTTTTTAATCAAAAGCTTCATCCAAATAATTTACTACCTCTTTTTAGCTCACATTTTTTAAAAAAGGCGTTATTATGGTTTTTACAATGTTTGCCCGTCTGTCCGTCCGTCATTCAGTCCTGATGTGCGCAGTCTCATAATAATAAAAATATTTAATTAATTTCTTATATTAATACAGCTCTTTGAGATCTTTAAAACTGTTTTACTTTTCACACTTGTATGCATCAACGTTTGAAAAAGTGAGCTTTCTATGAAAGTGTCGCTTTTGTTTTATAATACTAAATCAAAATGTTTGACTGGCTTAAACTAAAGTAGTGTTTAGCTTCAGTAGAATTGGAGAACAATTGCTAATTGAATTTTTAGTAGTGTTTTTTCGCTTTTTGTTAAGTAAAAGTAAAAGATTTGAAATTTTGATTTTTACTTATGCTTGAATTAAAATTTAAATACAAGCGAAATGAAAAAAATTGTTAAAAGCTAAAGTTAATTACAAATGAAAAGAAAAAATTTGTTATTTGCGAAAGTAAAATACAAGTGAAATGAAAAACATTGTTAAAAGCGAAAGTAAAATACAAATGAAATGAAAAATTTTCTTAAAAGTAAAAAAAAATACAATTGAAATCAATATTGCCAAAAGTTAAAGCAAAATACAAATTATTTGACTTTTACGAGCAAAAATTGCATTAAAAAGCGAAATAAAAAAGCAAAAGTAAAATGAATATTTGAATTTCACTTTTGCTTGAAGCAAAAGTAAAATACAAGCCAAATTAATAATTATAATAAAAGTAAAAGTAAAATACAAGATAAATTAAAAATAAAACAAAAAGAAAAAGTAAAAGACAATCTAAATAAAATTAAAATTCAAAAGCTAAAGTAAAAGAAAAGCAAAATTAAAATTTGAAAGTTAAACAACATTACAGTTGACTTACTGTAAATAATAGTTCATATTTTGTGATGGACGCGTTTGGCTCGATATCGTAATGAATATTCGTAAATGCGATTTCACAGCCAGAATTACAATCATTTGAAAAGTAAGAAAACTCATAAAATGAGTCTAAGTCCTCTGCTGGAGGATTTAAATATTTTTTCCATCCAGTTATGGTATAGATATTTATATCAAAAATTTTGTTAGCAGCTTTCGTTTCATTTCTAGTTTCATATTCAACTAGAATGTAAACAGTTAACGTTTTAATTTCAATTGTTATTTTTGTTTAATAATATAAATAATCTAATTAAATTATAACAATAAAAAATCTAAGAATATAACGATTTACATTTAATGTCTTTATAAGCTATCAAATTATTTTCATGCACTACAGAGCTTCGTATATTAAATGTTTGCAAATCTTGATATTGAAAAGTTAATTCCAAAGGGATCCATTCACCAAAATAATTGTAATTTCGATAAACATCTTCTATATTACGAGGATCTTTCGGAATTCTGACAATTGGTGTATCTTCGCCTTCATAGTGCAGCCAGACCTACAAATATTGCCAATATATAGTTTTTATTCTCTATGATATTCATTTTATGACTTTAAACTGATTGATAACAATTCTATTAAAAATTAAGTGTAAAGTAGTGCATCAGTATTTAGGAATCATTTAATGATTCATTCAGGAAGTTTAAATAAAAATTCATAAGGTAAATTTTTTTAAAATTAAAATAAAAATAATTTTTATTTAAACTTTAGCTAAAAATGCAACAATCAATCTGTTTCTAAATTAGCTATTTACTCTTTAACGCTTTTATTTGAATTACCAGTAATACTCGCGCTTGACAAAAAAATGACGCTCAACGCTCGCCCTAACGCTAGGTAAAATGAGTTCGCTCAATATGGCACACTCAAGCGCTGAGCGTTATCCGAGCTTCAATATTTGTAAAATTTTATAAAAATGTAATTTTAATGAATACATTAAAAAGAAAAATGTTCAGAAATATTAAATCATTTTTATAAACTTTCGAATATGTTTATCCAATCAATTTTGAGCTACAACTAATTGTATATGAGATACATCTATGTTGTAGCATAATTTTATAATTAAGTTAACAGGAAAATTTTTGTTAAAAATATTTTTAATATACGCTCGGCGCTCACGCTCGAGTCCCAACGCTCAACGCTCGCGCTCCGTAAAAGTCTAACCCTCAGCACCAGCTCCATCCGCTCGAGCTTTGTGCATCACTGTGAATTACCATAATGGGTCTAAGAATTTTACATACTATATTAAGTAATTATTTTGCTTCAAAAGGATTATATTTTAATAACACTTGTAATTTAAGTTCAAGTTTTATTTCAACATCATTGTCATTTTATTATTGATTCATCCTTACATACGGCAAAAAGATTATTGTCAAGGAAAATTATGCTTAAACATTTCAAATTATGAAAAATCATATTTATTGAAATTATTTTCTGGGTGGTTTTATAGATAATTGTAAAAGCAAATTGCCGAACTACTTCATATCTTAAAAATCTTATTTCGGGATTTTCACGAAATATGTACTAAATAATAATTAGTTTTGTGTGCGCGTAAATTCACACACTGTTAATCGAAGAAAAATTACACACAGAGATTTACTGATTAATAAAAATTAAAATATATAAATTCATAAACTTAAGTGCAATATTTCTTTCAATTTTCTTATAATATATTTCTCATTTTTAAGCGTATAAAACATTCACACGCTTTTCGTTATCCAAAATAGGGTTTGATTGTTAGTGCAGAAAAAAGTTATAAACATAATGCTGAAGATTCTGTTCCAGTATGCAAGTTGAATAAGATTCTATATTTTATGTTTTACTTACATATTTTATTATTAGAGAGTCAAAAAGATAGCAAACGCTACTTTTTTGTTACATAAATTCGAATTTTAAAATTGTTATATGTGCACGAATTACATAGTTTAGAGTCGTTGTAGCGACATGTCATAAATACTATTAATTGCTATTTTTAATGATAATTGCTATAAAAGCTATAAATGCTAATAAATGCTATTATTCTTGAAATCGAAAAATTGTCGTTTAAATCTGAGTAGTTTTTGCTACCCCTTTCTCTTAATTTTTTTCAATATCGCATATTTTTCAAAGAATTTTAAAATTTCATAATATTTAATAATATAAAATGAATTAATAAATATTTTTAAAAATGTTAATATAAAACAAAACACATTATACTTTAAAATTTAAGTAATTTTTTTAAAATATAAATGCTTATTTTAAATGGTATTTTGTTCATTTAATAATGCTATTTATAGCGCTATTTTTATATGATATAAATGCTATTATTTTGACTCTATTTATTATATGCATATATAAGTTTAACGTGAAATATTATTTTTGGATAAATAAAATAGTGAAAAGTAATTATAAAGTCTATTAACCACAATAAAATATTAATAATCGTGTTATTGTTTTATTATAGCTTTCAAATTTAAACGAATATTTCAACCCTAACTTAAATTTGACTTCAAAAATTAAAACCCTATCTGGAACAGTTATATTTTGATGCAGCTTTCATTATAATAAGATATAACTATTTGTAATTAGAGTTAAAAAATATGTAAAAGAATAATTACCTTAAAGCTTAATTTAAACGTATCCGACTTGTCTTTTAAGTTTTTCAAGAAAGTATCATTGAATCGGGTGACAATGATAACATTAGGATCATGGTTTAGATAAAAAAATTGAGACTCAATCTTATTTATAGCGTCATTATAATCTTGAATTGGCCATCCATTTTTAATTTTTTCAACA
This sequence comes from Phthiracarus laevigatus, assembly GCA_034700185.1. Classification (NCBI taxonomy): domain Eukaryota; kingdom Metazoa; phylum Arthropoda; class Arachnida; order Sarcoptiformes; family Phthiracaridae; genus Phthiracarus; species Phthiracarus laevigatus. The sequence goes on from JAQIXJ010003048.1 coordinate 13,027, forward strand.
TCACTTGAGTAAGATATGTGTGATTCTAGTAATAGAAACTTAGTGTTTGAATATATGTGAAGTTAAAAATTAAGTTAGTTATATAATATAGTTACACAGCGTTATAAAAAAGTTTAGATGGTCTAGTTTTGATTATGACTAACATTTGCTTTAAAATCTTAAAAAGTAAGCTTTCTTTGAATATACTGTAATATATTCAAAATATTCCACTAAAAAATTGTTAATTTGTTAATTTATTTTTTTGCTCTTTTAATGTTAGAAAAACTGTGTTAAGGATATCGAACGTATCATCAGTTAATATTAGTCCGTAAGCTCTCAATAGATATTCTATGGTAATATTCTAATATTCAATATTAATAAAAAATAAAAACTATCGAATAAATTCATATTATGAACAGAATATCTGGAATAGAGCAGTACAAGCTTTTAAAATTAATTGTAAGATACATAACATTAAAACATTTTTAGATATGGTTAGGGAATTGCACTACAATTAGCTTTTTCAAGTATTTTAGCAGAACGTGAAATATACCTAGACATATTGTTGCGGGCAGAAGAAGAAGAATAAGAAGAAGAAGAAGAAGAAGAAGAAGAAGAATAAATGGTGTATCATACCATTTATCAAAAATATTTATATTTTATCAAGTAATTTAATTTGTTAGTGTTAAAAACTAACGCGCTCAGAGATAGAATGATTTAGATTTCAAAATAGTAAAACATATCTGATTTTGATAATTAACACTATAGAAATTATATATTTACAAGAAGAAATAAAAAATAGTCATTATTCTAATAAATAACAAATTTACATATTCAT
>JAQIXJ010003049.1:0-13840 GCA_034700185.1 Phthiracarus laevigatus
ACGTCAAATTTAAATTACGAAAAAGTAATTATCAACTTTGATTCTCAACTGAAAATCGTAAGAATATTATAAATGAACAAAATCAAAGATAAAAATTTAACTGATCAAATATTATCATGTGGCGGACGTTCACTTCTGAAGCAAACTAGGCTATGGGAGAGATTGTGCTTAAAAATAGCTAAGTATCAGTTACATTTAACTTTTAACATCAGATGCATAAAAAATAAAGTTATACCTTATAGTATAAAAATTAAACCTTTTGATAATTTACCATTAGCTCAAAAATATGCTAATGAATGCAGTCTTAAGTTTTTAAAAGTTAGAATAGTAGAATGTAAGAAAAAATTGTTATTTCTTAAAAAACGATTATTAACTTTACAATTAAATTTGAATAATAATTTACCAAATGATTTATATTTAATGTTAGAAAAATTTATAAATAAAAAATCTATGAATACTAAAGCTAAATATAAATTGATCCATATTCAAAAATTCAATAAATATGCAAATAAAAATAATCAAAATAAAACAAATTCTTATACAAATTTTAATAAATGCTTTGATCTATCAGATGATTGGGTTATAAACTTGTCAAACATAATATTCACAAATGATGAGTTATTTTTACTTAAACTTGATCCCAAATTTCAAATTTGTCATAACATTAAAACTGAATATTTTCTTTCAAGTATAGAATCAAATTTGATTAATACAGATATATCTTTCAATAATAAAGAGTATATACGCAACGAGCTTTATAATATATTTAAAAAACCTAATTTACCAAATTTTAATCTTTCAAAAGATCAGTATAATGCTATTAATAATCTGAAAAATAACACAAATATACAAATAACGAAATCAGATAAGGGAAATAAAACAGTTATTTTAAATAAATTAGAATATAATGAAAAAATTGAAAACATTTTGTCAGACATAACTATTTATCAAAAACTTAATAAAAATACTATAGAAGTTGTTGCAAATAAACTATTAGATCATTTAAAATACTTAAAAAATAATAAATTACTAAATTATAATGAATATAAACAATTATACCCACACATTTATAGCACACCTGAAATCTATGCACTTATAAAAATTCACAAACCCAATAACCCAGTTAGAATTATTTGCCCATATAATAATCATCCTGTATCAAAACTTGCTAAATTTTGCAGTTTAATTTTATCCTCAATTTTTAAAGATAATACCTATTCATTAAAAAACTCTTATGAATTTTTAGAATATTTAAAGAATGTAAGGTTAAATAAAAATGATATCATCGCATCATTTGATGCTGTTAACCTATTTACTAATATTCCGATAGAAAGTACATTAGATTTAATTCAGAATAATCTTAGAAAAAATATAAATTATACAAAAACAACTAAATTACCATTACATGAATTCATCCGTTTATTGGAAATTTGTTTAACTACAAATATATTTTCATTCAATAAAACTTATTATAAACAAATTTTAGGTGTTCCGATGGGTAGTTCCTTATCTCCGATTATTGCTAAAATTGTTATGCAACATATTTTTGAAAAATCTATTAATACTTTCAGTAAACCTCCTAAATTTTTTAAATTTTATGTAGACGACACATTTATAATTATAGATAAGAATCAATTAAATAAATTTCATTTACATGTTAATACATGTGATACAAATTTTAAAAGTATCAAATTTACATGTGAACTAGAAAATGAACAAAGAGAGCTAGCATTTTTAGATATTCTAATCTCTATTAAAAACAATAAAGAAATTGAAACTAGCGTTTATCGAAAGCCGACTCACTCTGATCGTTATCTAGATTTTAATTCTCATCATTCAATTGATAATAAAAAATCAGTTATTCGTTCCTTAATTAATAGAGCTTATTATTATAGTTCAAACATAGAAATATTAAATAATGAACTAAATCATTTAAAACATGTATTGCAATGTAATGGATATCCGTTAAAGCTTATTAACTCAATAATAGTTCAAATAGATTTAAATTTTAATAGCCCACAAAAAAATTTGCATAAGTTCGATAAAAAAGTTTTTTCAATACCTTATATCCAAGGAACTAGTGAAAAGATAAAATATTTACTTAAAAAGTTTGGTTTGAACGTAGTATTTAAGAAAGGGTTAGCATTAAATTGTTTATTAAAAAATAACATGCATACAACAATTTTTAATAAACATCATGTAATATATAACTTAAATTGTATTGATTGTAAAAACAAGTATGTTGGAAACACAAGTAGAAAGCTTAAAACTCGAATTTCAGAGCATAGGTTGGCTTTAAATTCTAATCTTTTTAAGTCACAAGTAGCTAATCATGCTGTCGATTTCAAACACAATATTGATTTTTTGAATCCTAGCGTATCATATGTTGATTACAATAATAAAAGTAGAGAGTTTTTAGAAAGTTGGGAGATTGAAAAAAATAAAAAAATAAATATTTCTCTTATGAATATTCAACAAAATCAGAAAATATGTATACCTCGTCAGTATGCACCTTTAATATGAATATTACTATATTTTATGAATTATTTTGAATAAAAAGCCATAAAACTAGCCATTAGGGCTGGTTTTATGGCAAAGTAATAATATAATATAATTAGTGTAATACTCTTTGTATAAACAGATATTCGATACTGTATTTTTGATTATTTTTATAAGCATTCTGATCATAGCATTTATCTGCATAACTCTCAAAACTCATAAGCCTTAGTAACATACAACTTGAATGTTGTTATATTGTGTGCTTCAAAAAATTAAAACTTAAAAAGTTTAACTACATTTTGAAAAAGAAGTGGTGATCATAACCCTTCGAAACGTCAAATTTAAATTACGAAAAAGTAATTATCAACTTTGATTCTCAACTGAAAATCGTAAGAATATTATAATTTTAAAACACAAAAATTAACATATAAGAATGGTAGACATGATAATTTTTGTGAATCGTTATTGTCATCTAGAAATAAATTAATAGCAAATGAAAAAGAGATCTTAAAGTATTTGTCAGATATCCATTAGGTTGAAATATTGTATCCTCTCTTTTTAGGTTTGAAATGTTTATATTAATAATGTACGCTTAATTATGGATTACTATTTTAAATTAGGCGGAACTGACACGAATATAAATACGTTCGATTGGATGTTACTATTACTGACATATTATCCCGATATTCAAACAAAGCTAAGAAATGAAATCACTGATCAAATTGGTAACAATATATTTAAATATTTTTTGATATGCAAATATTAATTGAATTAATTGAAAATAAATAACTAATAAAGGGAACAAAGTGGCAGATTTGTCGGATAAACAACGACTGAATTATACGAATGCGTTTGTTTGCAAAGCATTGCGATTTAGAAATGTGACGCCAATGGGCATGTTTCACACAGCTATGGTTAACACAAATATTGGTATTGGTCTTAAAAAAATACTAATATAATAAATATTTAAGTAAATTATTAATAATAAATTACAGATGAATTTATAGTACCTAAAGACACAATAGTATGGGTTCATCAATACGCTATACTACACAATCCCAAGTATTGGTCAGAACCGGAAAAATTTATTCCCGAAAGATTTATTGACTTAAACCAATTGTATATATCAAAAAGATTTCCAGCTTTTATGCCGTTTAGTACTGGAAAACGAAAATGTGTTTGAGACAAATTGGCTCTCGATTTGTTGTATTTATTGTTAACGCGTTTATTTCAATTAACTAAAGATTATAGATTTGAATTAGTAAATCAACAAACCGTTGATTTGTTTCCTTCTAATTTTGATTCATTTTTGCAACCAAAGCCATATAAAATAGTATTAAGTCCGGTTTAAAATTTATTTTTCATAAATAAAGTTTTGTAAGATTAAGGCATTGTTATGTAACTGATTATATTTTCATATAAATTTGTAACTATAATACATTTATTGATGGCTCACTTTTTAACTTTGGATTATTAATTATTAAATTATTTCTAATTACTCTTGTAATTTATTTAATGCGTTCGTATAAGCAAACAGCTTTTAATAAATTTAATATATTATTAATCCAGATTATACTTTCGGATACTTTTATTTCAAATCTTTTGATAAATTTATTAAATTAAATTTATATTTTAATAATTAATAGTGTAACGTATTAGGTGTGCAACGTTTCGCCAATTCTTGTAACCATCAGGCGATCTATGATGTTTTAAATTTTTAATTAATTGAAAAATATAAAATTAAACTTTAAGAATTAAGAAACTTTTTTTGTCATAACTAATTTGCACAAAAACTAGAAAGTATTGAAAAAATGCAAAGGCTATCTGCTTCTATCAAAAGTTGTTTATTATTTTAGGCTAAACTATTCTGTGTTAAAATTCGGTTTAGTAAGAATATTTAGCATCTATTATGGTGGTGTAGATGATAAAAAGAGGTGATAAAAATTCTTGCTAAACTGAAGTAGTATAATCGGGAATTTTCATTTCTGGCCCTAAAATTAATACCTATATTTTAGTTATGTTTGTTTCATGAATAAATTTATTTTAGAACAAAACCTATTTCTAAACTTAATGATTTAAGATAATCTTGGTATGTATCAAATATTGATCTCAATTAAAAATAATGTGGTTTTACATAAAGATTAACATTTTTCAGGATAATCATAAGATTACTCACAATAGAAACGCATCTTTATTTTAAACTTATATGTTTTTCATTAATTTCTCTCTTCAACTAAACATATTTTATATAATTTCGTTTCAATTAGGAAATCAAAAGGTTTCGGTTCGATATCTGTATGATATTTTTCCTCTAATTCGAAATTAAATCCATTAGTTATTTACAAAAATCGGGTTAACACTAGAAATAATAAATCCATTGCAAATAGCTTTCCGATAAACATTCGCTTTCCAATACCAAATGGTCTAAATGAGGATATTTTCTTCTCACCAAAATGTTGTTCGCAGTTAAGGAATCGTAGGGAATTAATTATTTCCAGATTATACCAATACCGGTCATCATTCATCAATGAAAAAGGACTCACTAAAACCATTGTGCCTTTTAGTATTAAAGCGTTCTGTTTGTTTAAAGAAATTGAATGCCTATGGAAGTTTACTAGCCTTTAAAATCTACCCATTATTTCCTTTAACGTTTTCTTTTACATCAAAAATTATTTTAATTTTCAACGCTAATTTATATTACTATTCATAAATTACAGATATCAAAACAGGTAAACGTATAATAATGCCCATTAAATTTGTCATAAATACGTAACATTGAAGCCATCAAAAAGCATTATAGATGTTTTATTTGGTTAATGCATGTTCTTTAAATTTTCAGCATTAGAATAAGAAATGAATAATTTTCGACTTTTAACTGTATTATTAGTAATTGTAAGTTTTGTATGTTTAAGTAAAGGTGACACTGAACCCGTTAGCGTTGCGTTAAAGAGCGGACAAATTAACGGCAGAAAATATATAGTGGATGGAAAATCTGTGAATAAATTTTTGGGTATTCCTTACGCTGAACCACCAGTTGGAAACTTAAGATTTAAAAAACCGGTGCCAATTAAAGAATGGCCCGAAGCTATTAATGCGTACGAGCTTCCGGTTTCTTGCTATCAATTATTGTTTGCTTTTGGTGAAATAATACCTGAATATCAAAATAAGTTTGCGAGTTTAAACTTATCAGAAGACTGCTTATTTTTAAATATATGGTCACCAGTTGATACTGAAAAAGTAACCGATGATAATTTGAAAGCTATTATGTTCTGGATTCATGGCGGAGGATTTATTGCTGGATCTACTAATGAATATATATATAACGGGGAATTGCTATCCGCAAAAGGAGATGTTGTTGTCATCAGTGTTAATTACAGGTATTTTAACTATCCTATAATTACATAAACTAAACTCCCAATTTATAATTAAATAATAGTATTGAAAATCAATATATTCCTTTAATAATCAGTTAATCATAATATATAATCCTTAAGGAATAAGCAAAGTTTCACCAAAACTTTGTATTTAAAAGCCAAAAACTTATTGCTTTTTAACAATAAAAAAATATGCGTTTTGTCAATAAAATTTTTTAAAACTTCTTATGGACTTGGAGCATTCGGGTTTTTTTATACGGGCACTGATGATGCGCCCGGTAATGTTGGATTATTAGATCAAGCGCTGGCTCTTGAATGGGTTAACGATAATATTAGATATTTTGGCGGCGATCCTAAAAGAATAACCATATTTGGTCAAAGCGCTGGCGGTTGGTCTGTAAGTCTTCACATATTGTCACCGATAATGCGAAACTTGTTCCAAAACGCGATTATAATGTCAGGTGCGGTTATTAACAAAGACATTTACCAAGAATCCAAAGAAGCAAAGGATATGTGGTTGAATGGAGCAAAATTAGTTGGCTGTGTTGATAATATTGGTGCTGATTCATTCAATCCACAAATTATTGATTGCTTACGAAATATCGATCCAAATATACTTGCATTTTTAGCATTGAATCCGGAAGTTGTGGGTCGGAAAGCATTTGGAAAATTTGTTGTTATCGATGGACATTATTTGACTAAAACACCGATTGATAGTTTCATTACTGGTGATTATAAGAAAAATCTAAACCTAATGATAGGCACAGTCGAAGATGAAGGATCCTTTGTTCTTACATTTGTTGTCGATCCCGTAAAATACAATCCAAGGAATCAGATGAATATGACATATTCTGAGGCTTATGATACGTTAAAGAATATAATGTCTAGTGGATTGCTTAAAATTCCTTTTAACGTTGAAATGGCACAAAACGTGGCAAATGTATATTTCTCTGAAATATCGCCAAACTCACAAGTTTCTGATATTTTCCCAAGAACTATGGGAATTGCAATCGGTGACTATTTTATTAGCTGTCCTACAGTTCTGTTCGCCAAAGAGTTGTACAACAATGATAGAATCGCAACCAATGTTTATCAGTATCATTACAAGACCAAAATAGGAAAAGAGAAAGGTATTTGTGGAAAATGGATGGGAGCCTGTCATCTCAATGATGTTTGGCCACTGTTTGGATTAGGGTTTCTGGGCTATGATGACATGATTGATGAAGAGATGCAAGAGTCAGTACAATTTATTGATTTTTTCTCGCACTTTGCTAAACACGGGTACGTAACGTTAATTATTTATAGCTTAAAATTATAGATTAAATTAAAAACGGTTAGTTTTTTATTAATTATAAGTTTATGAATAATAATTTCCCAGTTTAACGCGATTTAATGATTTAAGTGTCGCGATAATTCCGCGTATAAAGGAGTATTGCAATAATATTCTCTTTTTGTGAAAATTTTTCAAACTTTGCAGGGAAATATTATAGACAATAAAACCTTATATCGTTTAATCAAATATAATACAAGAGTGGAACACACATAAGATGGCATATTGTTCTGAGTTTTTGTAACTAATTTGAATCCTTATTAGGTTTAATATAAAAAGGAAAAGGGGACGGACACACAGACACACAGACACACAGACACACTGGAAAAGCAGTCATATAATGGCATTTTTCAATATGCCATAATAATTATTTTTCGATTAATTTATATAAATAATAATTAATTTAAATAAAATAAATTATACATAAATTTATTTTTTAATTTTTCTATTTCCAAATATTTCTGTTTTTATGGTTAAATTTTCAATCCCAAATTGGGGTTGTTTGCCAATTTAATTTAGGCGTTAAGCCACAAAATTGTTTGATTTACTTTATACGATTTTCTTAAATCTCAACTATAATAGATATCCGTCACCACAGAATGGCAAAGTATGGCCCAAACAATACACGTTAAATGGCAACACAATAGCGCCTTATCTTGAATTAAACGCGCATTTAAATACACCCATCAGTAAATTTAAAAATAATTTTAAACCATTGGAATGTGATATATTGTTACGTAAATATATATTCATGTAAATCTTTAATAACCATAAATTCTTTTGTCTAACTTCTTTGAAAAATGTTATGCAATTATAGAGAATTTTTTATTTTAATATATTATTTTAGCACAAACCAATTAACATTTAAAAGATCACATGTTTAACAGGTGATACAGAAAATCATTCTACTAAAATTTAAAAATTTAAATTTTACTGTTAATTTACTTATTTTATAAAACTAAATAAACGTTTGGCTATAGTTTGTAATATTAATAGCCTAAAGTAAACTTCTATTCAACTGTATAATTAGCGCCTGTTTATTTAAAATCATTTAAATTAAAATAAACTTTATTAAAATTCAAAATTTACTGGTTATCTAAATCTCGTAAGAACAAACATGTTTTCGTAATTTATTTTTGCTTATATATGTTTCGAAATTAAAACGCAAAAAATTGAAGGCTTTATTGGGTTTTATGTGTATAGATCAATATATCTGGATATACGATGTTAGCTAAATTTTATGCGCGAAATATGTTACTAACAAAAATAGACTTCATAAAACAATTAAAACGGACACAATAAAGAATATATTAGTTCACAATATGTATAACAGAGTATTGACTACACTGAAAAAATTATAAACTTCAGTTCTGTATCTTGAATATAATTCAAACATTAATAATCACATAATTCCACATACTACTGTTATTCTTAATATTTTACTAAAATTCAACTAACTAATTCAATATAACTATTAATTACATCTTGTAGAGTACGGGTTTAACGGGTGATAACGAAAATCATACGAATTAAATTTAAAAAGTTAAAGATTTTACCATTAATTTACTTGATTTATAAAATTTGATAAACGTTTGCCTATATTTTGGAATTTTAATAGCTTAATGTAAACTTCAGTTTTACTGTATATGTAGCGTCTGTTTATTTAAAATCAACTAAAGATATAATAAGCATCATTAAAATTCAATGTTAACTGGTTTATATAAATCATTTTAGAGTAAACAAAATTTCGTAACTTATTTTAGCTTATTTCAAAATTAAAACGAAACAAGAACGACACATTCATAGAGGGCTCATTTTTCATAGATTCATGCATATGGTGTAACACATATACTAGTTTTTAAGCAAAGATGGAAAAACTTAAAATCCTATAATTAATATAAGAAATATGTGGAAACCGTTAATTAATATAAGACTGCGGACACCGCTACGGACGGACAGACATACGGACAGACATTGTCAAATCCATAAGCTCGTCTTTTTTTAAAAAAGTGAGCTAAAAAATTGAAGCCTAAGTCTCTTTGTATAGATTAGTAATTTGGTATACACAGCGGTAACTAAATTATTTAATTAATGCGCATAATTAATAACTAACCCAAAATTATTCTGCATTAAACAGTTAAAACGCACACAATAAAAAATATATATTTTTAACATTTTGCTTAAAAAAGCCTGGATCACATGGTAAAAATTATAAACACACTTATATGGATCTATATCCCTATTTGTATCTCGAAAAGAATTCAAACAATACTATTAAACATAATTACACATATCCTAATGCTTTAATATTATTATTCTTTTATTATTATTATTTATCAAGTTTTCAAAAAGTAAAAAGTTTTAATGTAATGTTGGGTTATTTGCATCAACTTAGTAAATATTATTTCATAATATATATTCGTTTACATATTTAGATTTAAGCCTATATATGTTTCGAAATTAAAACTCAATTAATTTGAAAGCTAAATCAAATGAATGGAAAACAAATTTTTGAAGTTTAAAACTTGTTTATAAAAATTATGAATTAGATACTCAAACAACTTTCGAAGCCATAGTTTTCACATAAAGCCATTAATAAAATATTTTCAATGACATTTTACAAAAAATAAACTCCTTTTTATTGTATAATTAGCACCTGTTTATTTAAAATCATTTAACTAAAAGTAAACATAATTATAATTCATAATTAACTGGTTAATTGAAATCACTTAAGAGTAAATAAAATTTCGTAATAGATTTTAGTTCACATACTTAGATTTAACTTAAATATTTTTCGAAGTTAAATCGCGAAAAAACAGACTCAATCCCTTGGACTATTTACATATGTTTGCATGGATTGATAAATTGTAATTGTTATTCACTTTGATAACGAAAGTATACGCTTAATGCGCGTAATTAATAAATATTCAAAATTGATTGCATAAACAATTTAACAACTGATTAAACAACATATTTATCCAACAATATTTAAAATAAATTCTGGATTACACTGAAGATTTTATATATTTATATATTACCCATTTTGTGTCTGGAATAGAATTTCCAACTATACTAGTAAACGCATATCCGAAATGTCGGGTTCGGGTCGGATATTCGACAAATACTGTCGGTCCGGGTTGGGTCGGATACAAACTTATCGGGTTAGGGTCGGGTTTTAAAACTTTATACAGCAAAATCCGAACCCGAAAAATCCTAAAAGTAAAATCGTTTTTAAATATATCGAATTACAAATTTATTCAATTATATGAATCATTTTTTATCTGACTTTGCAAATTTGTCAGATATATACATTTGACTATGTCTGTCCGTCCGTCTGTGTACACTCTAACGTTAATTAAGGGATTTTTATCTTTACTCTAATAAAGGTATTTAACCAACTCCTTATGCTAATAAAGAGATTTTGATCTTTACACTAATAAAGGGATTTTACCAACTTCTTACATTAATAAAAGGATTTTCAGCTTTTTCTTATGTTAATTAAGGGAATTTATTAGTCTAAAAGGACAAAATTGTGTCGATATAGGCAAGAATCTGATAAAAATAGCCAAAATTTAGGTTAAAAATTGAGTGGCATATTCCACTTTTTCATGTAAAAATAGCCAAAATTTAGGTTAAAAATTGAGTGGCATATGAGGCTTTTTGTCGAAAAAATAGCAAAAAACACCACAAAACTGGACAAAATATACAAATTTAGGCAAAAATGATCAAAATTAAGAATAAAAGTTGAGTGGCACAAGTGATTGGCGCGATGCTATTAGCAACGCATAACGGGCAAGGATGTTCCAGTGTGTCGGCCTTTGGGGTTACTTTCGGACTTAAAATTATATTATTTAAATAGAATTCGAATTAATAATCAAATTAAATGTGTCTAAATTTATCAAAATGATGGGTCTTTTATTAATTAATATAATAAATATTTGCTTGGGATCAATTGATGATTTCATTGTTTAAAGACTTATAAAGTTCTCTTTTTGATATTAAAAATTACTTATCAAATATTTGTTAAATGTCTTTGTTTTGTCCAATTTTAACCATTTAAGATTATATTTTGACCCGCTTTTGGCAATTTTAGGTTTGATATTTACCATGAATACCAATTAACGGCGTATACAAAAAATTTGTTAAAATCTGTTACGTTATGTATTTATGAATTTTTGTTTGATAAAATGCCCGTAAAACTCAGATCAAAATATTTATAACATCTTCGTGGTTTATATGAGAACAGTTGCTAAATATCACCGTATCGTTATAATTGCTACGCATTATCGGTATTGTTTATTTGTTGGTACGATTAACTAACTATCAATATTCGAAACATTTGCTGAAAAAATCGGCCAATGATTCATTGGCATTTATTGCTGATTGTCGGTTGTTAAGGATTATTAAGTGTCAAATTGGACAAAAATAAGCACAATCAGTTTATTTTGACAAAACTAAAGTGGCATATGCCGCTATTTAGCGATAATGTTGTGATATGATCTGGATTTCCATGGCATCTGCCATTATTAGAGGTAGAATATTATAGAACCTGGAGTACTGTGAAATATAAAGTTTGATATATGCAAAACTTTTAACAGAGTTTCCTTTAATAACGTTAACTTATTTAGGCAATAACAATAAGTTCAGAGTTAAAATTGAATTAATATTTTTGCGAGCAATTAAAATTAATTATTGCAGGAAAATATTTTGGTTCAGTTTGAAACGACTGTTAACTCAAATTAATACTGAAAAATGAAGTATGCGCAAGAATGTCAAATATATAAACAGTTAATTATTCTCAGCAAAATTTTTCAATAAAAATATGTCTACAAGTCTATAATGATATTGATTATTGATTATTCAGTTATATAATTATAATCTACGAATTGATTGTTTTCTACATAACTCATTTCGAAGTGGTCGCAATGCCCCAAATATGTGCGCGCGCCACAAATAACATTTCGTTTGGATAGTCGTAATTTATTTGCACCGATTTAAAGCCAGCGTTATTAATGTAAGTCTATGAATGTCGATGGCTTATGCAGCCACCAAAAAGTGCACACCAAAACGGGTGCATAAAAAGTTGGTTTCCGTATAGGATAATGTGCTTAACGTTTGTGTGAGGGTAACCAACGTGTTCCATGAAAAAGTAAACACCAGCCTATGTGACAAATAAGTAAATCCATTATTAATTAACTGTATTCAAATAAAAAACTTGTTTCCAATAGTTTGTAAAAAAATTAAACATTTTAGGGAAGAAAATTTTGAGAAAAATTACGTGTATTTAGTTAATTTTAGAAAATCAAACTGATTTCATTTATGTTTAATATGTATTTTTATAGTAAGACTCCACACCCTAAGATTTTAATTTTATTGTGATCAGTAATAAAAAGCTCAAAATAGTTTTTTGAAAAGCTTTAACATTATAGTATATTCGTTCAATTATTTTATTTAGAGTGAACAACCATAGAAATTTTAAGCTCCAACCCTACATTTGCCGGATAAGTGTAGGCTTGGCAAAACTAGGGTCAGGTTTTTTTGAGAAAATTAAAGCTTTATTAGTCCTGGCCAAACATAACTAAAATCAATATTTTGTACAAGATAAATTGCTTTTGCTTTTAGTTTTAGCTTAATTACAGGATAACTTGACTTCTTTCTATTTAACATAATGACTGATTTATTTTCTTTAAGTCCCTAGACATGATCGGCCCATAGAAAGGCCAGTAATCAAGTCTTATTTTGTTCTTTGCTCGGTCTCTCCTTTTTGTAGCATTATTAATGCAAAGTAGACACGAGATAAAATTCACACTTTAGAAACTGGAATAAATATCTAAAAATTCCAAATTAAAATTGTTTAATAAAGTTGATTATCAGAAAAATACGTTACCTTTTTCAAAACTCGTTTGATTTCATTTAATGTTTTGCGACGATCATTGACACTGCATAATATATAAGTGGCAACAACTACATCAACAGAATTATCGGCAATTTGCGGCATATCTTCCGCATTCCCGTTTACACAATCTTCGCAGAACAAATTCGGAAATTTCGATTTATTTTCGCGAAAGTATTTCTCAAAATAGCTATTATTATCTAACGCTATAATACAGCTATTTGGTGGATAAAATTCAAAGTTGTTTCCACACGCAGGCCCTATTTCTAGAATCACATAAAATATGCGATAAACTAAAAGTATAAAAAACTAATATTATTTTTAAATAAACGGTGTAATAGTCTATTTGGCAGTTTGCATAATTTTTGGGCGAAACCCATACTTATTTAAGAGTAAGATGTAGGACTGATTTAGGACTGCAAAATGTAATATAAAGTAAATGTTGTATACAGTAGACCTGAAAAAATGTCGGGATGGGACAGGATCGGCATTTAGAAAATTTTTACGGTATTCATCGGTACGAGATTTATCTACTCCCTAAGGTTAAAGAACGGGACTCTCATTTTTAAAGTTTTCCCACCTCTAGGATACAGTATACAATCACTTGATGTGCACTAATAGTTAGTATTAAGTTACTAATAATAGAGTTCGTTTGACAAACACTTCAAACGGTGTAAGTTTATTAATTAGTTAAAAATATTTTCAAAAAGAATTAAACTGAAGTTAATTATTACCAATTTATCT